>CM030359.1:22475835-22765835 GCA_017893485.1 Hemerocallis citrina | reverse complement strand
GTTGGCTCATGTGTTTTGCGTTCGTCCTACTCCCAAAGTTTTGGAATTTTTTGATTTTGTTTGTGCGGATTTCTACAGTATATTAAACAACAAGAACAATTAATGTTTGAATTCTATCGAGGAACTTTTCACGAGGAAACGACATCCAAAAAATAAGAAATTTTGCGAGCATGTCGGGCTAACCTCTCGCAACCCAATGCTACTTGTAGTTGCGAGTTCCGACCCACGGTCTGCGAGCTACGTCAATGTATCGCATTGTTGGCATTTTTCATTAGTGAAAGCGATACACGGCCATATCTTGCAAACCATGGGTCAGAACTTGCTTGTACAAGTTGTGTTGCCTTGTATGCGGGGAGTCCGACCCAATCACAAAGTTTATTTTTTTTAACGTCATTTGTACGGTTTTCTCATGAATTTTGTTATGTTTTGAGCGAGTTTTCAATAGAAAACCCACTTGAAAAATCTGAAATTTTGCGAGTAGGTCGGTCTCGCCACTCACAAGCCATAGCAACTTGTAGTTGCGAGTTGTCACCCACGGTTTGCTATATGCATCAGTGTATCACATTCCTTTCTTTTCCAAGATTGAAAGCGAGACATGGATGTATCTTGCAAATCGTGGATCGGAACTCGCTTCTACAAGTTCCGTTACCTTGTGTGCGGCAAGCCGGACCTAATCGCAAAGTTTCGTATTTTTTGGACGTCGTTTGTGAGGTTTTCTCACATATTTTATTTCGTATCTATATTTATATATATCACAATCGTTTGTTAACAAGCTGTTTTATATATGATGTGTATATTAATTTACCAAAAATATATATTTTTTACAAATGAACAATGATACGGAGAGTTCTGCTGTCGGCGATAATTTTCTGCGGGTAGAACAAATTATTGATTCCATGCCGTTAGTCGAAGAACACCTAAAACCAAAGTTAGGTATGATGTTTCCAACTTTAGTTGAGGCAAAAAATTTATATTCGTTATATGCTCGATGTGGGGGTTTTGCAATGCGTAAGAGTGGGAATAAATTAAAGGGATGAGTAGAAGTAGATAAGTCCTATCTGTGTAATAAAGTCGGGTCATCGCTGAGTCAACATAGTGATGGTAGATGGGAAACAACCTGTAGAACAGGTTGCAAGGCTTGCGTTCGTGGAAAACTGAACGAAGTAAGTAATACGTAGGTGTTGTATTCATTTCCTGAAGCACACAATCACGAATTCACCTCACCCGGTAGATAATATCTTTTGCCCCAAAATCGTTCCGTGTCAAATACGGATAAAAGGATAATTGACCAATTCAACCAAGCTAATATCCAGACATGTCGACAAATGCTCTTCTTCGAAAGTGCTAGTGGTGGTCACGATCAAGTAGGATTCACCGAAAAAGATGTTAGATATTTACTTAGAGACTCACAAGAAACATTGAAAGGACACGATTTGAAAATGCTAGTTGATTTTTCGAATCTAAGAAACAGATAGATCCTTCATTTTTTATGACATTCAAGTAGACCTTGAAGGGCGGTTTTCACATTATATATGGGTTGATGGTATTTCTAGGATGAATTATCAAGAATTTGGCGATGTACTTTGCTTTGATGCCGCGTACAATACGAACCGGTATGAAATGTTATTTGTTCCCTTTGTGAGAGTGAATCAACATTGGCAATCGACTTTCTTAGGAGGTGGGTTCATTACAAATGAGATTGCCTCTTCGTTTGAATGGTTCTTTGAAAAGTGGTTAGGTGTTATGAATCGTGCTCCATCCATCATCGTCACCGATCAAGACTGTGGGATCACCGCCGCAATGAAGAAAGTTTTTCCCCAGACTCGGCATCGGTTTTGTATTTGGCACATATTGGATAAGTTACCGCAGCAGGTGCATATGTCGAACGATGTCGACAAGTTTAGGGATTCATTGAAGACTGTCATCTACAATTTCGAATATGTACATGAATTTGTAGAAAAATGAAATTTATTGATTTCGCAATACGGATTAGAGAATAACAAATGGTTGAACGATCTGTTTGATATCCGTAAAAAATGGACACACATCTATGCTAAAGATTCTTTTTGGGCCGACATGTTGTGTAGTCAACGGGTTGAGTCATTGCATTCCGCCTTGAAGCATCATACAGAAAAGAAATATTCCTTGCATGAATTTGCCGTCATCTTCGAACATTTTTTGGAAAGGCAAAGACACGATGAACTGAAAGAAAAACATCGAAACCGTGAGAAGAGACCGAAGTTGAAGAGTGAATGGGCTTTGGAGGCACAAATGGCGAAAACATACACTTTGAATTTTTTTTTACAAATTCCAAGATGAAGTTACAAAAAGCTTCATGTACAATGTGACATTCGTTGGCGATCTTGAGTCACCAGATAGTTCAATCTTCCATGTGATACTCTGTGAAGAATTAGAACCGGCTCGCCTTCTTCAGTTATGCAAACTCAACCAAATTATTACATGTTCTTGTCATTTCTTCGACTTCGTTTGTATTCCTTACAGGCATATTTTAGCGGTTCTTCGGTTCAGCCATCACACTTTCCTTCCGGATGTATACATTAAAAGAAGATGGATCCGGAATGTGATGAGAAGAAGTTATACATCTGTTCTAATAAAATGCAATACCGAGAATTTTGCTTCTCAATATTGTGAGTTGAGCTACCACGCAAAACAGATTGTCGATCTTGATTGTTCCTCCAATGAAAGTTACAAATACACGCTCGAGAATTTGCAGAAGATCATTGACAGCGTCACTCGGCTACAACTCGGATTGGGTGAACAACCCGAAGAGGCCTCACAACTGCATGATAGTACACAACCACATGGTAGTGCACAACCGCATGGTAGTGCATAACCTCATGATGAAAGTAGCTGACACGTACCTACACGTGTAAGGGACCCACAACAATGCATGAAAAAGGAAAGGCCTCACGCCAAAAGATTGAGGCCGATAAGAGAGCAACTTCGCTTTAAAAAACCGAGACGATGCCGAAGATGTGGCATTGTGAAAATGGATCATAATTCAA
Source organism: Hemerocallis citrina (assembly GCA_017893485.1). Lineage (NCBI taxonomy): Eukaryota > Viridiplantae > Streptophyta > Magnoliopsida > Asparagales > Asphodelaceae > Hemerocallis > Hemerocallis citrina. Next base: position 22,762,809 of record CM030359.1, on the reverse strand, counting down.
GAAATTGTCCAACATTATTTGAGGGGTAATACGTGTAATTTCTTTGGTTAACATTCATTTAAATTTATTATACTTCATTTGTAGTAAATGAATTTGTCACTAACTAAAACTTATTTTTGAATTAAGGGCAATCAATCCGCAAGAAGTGAATCCATCCGATGAAGAGAGTTCCGAGGAGAGATATGATGAAGCATTGTGAATTGGAATTTTTTGATGTATAGTTTGAGTATGTTAGATATTGATGCAATAATTTGGATTTTTTGTTATGTGTAAGAGTTGTTGTTCTTTTTAAATGTTGTTGGGATTCAAGTATTGTTGTTTTGTTGTTGTTGATTGTATTGTGTATTTATATATCGGTTGGATTGAAGTGTAGCAGACACAACTGCAGTGGACATGTTTTTAAATTTTTTTTTCTTTTTATACCTAGGCCGTTGTCTCCAACAATGACCTAAGTTGTACAAGTGAATTTTGGAATTTTGCCGGTTGCTTTCTAACTTGGCCAAGCCAAAAAGAGTAGCATGTCAGAGAGTAAGCAAAAAAAAAGGAGTAACAAGCCTAGGTTATAGCCAAAAATTTGGTTTTTTGGGGTTGCTCTCTGCTTGGCCAAGTCAAAAAAAGAAACAAGTCAGAGAGCAACCATAATTTTTTTTAACTAAGGCCCAACAGTGGCCTAAGGTTTTATCAGAAAATTGGTTTTTTTTTGGATTACACTCTGACTTGGCCAAGCCAAAAGGAGCAACATGTCAGTGAGCGACCATATTTCTTTTATAACTAAGGCCGTTGTCTCCAACAACGACCTATGTTATATCAAAAAATTGGTATTTTTGGGTTTCTCTCTGACTTGGCCAAGCCAAAAGGAGCAACAAGTCATAAAAAATCAATATTATTTTTTCACTACCTAGGCTGTTTTCTCCAACGACGACCTAAGATAGAAGAAAAAATTCAGATTATTATGAGTCCCTCTCTGTCTTGGCCAAAAGAAGCAACAAACTCCAAAAAAAATCCAACTTAAGTTATCTGAAAAATGTGGATTTTTTGAATGTCCCTCTCTGTCTTGGCCAAGCCAAAATAAGCAACAAACTCAAAAATAATCCAAGAAATTTTTGTTAACTAAGGCCGTTGTCTCCAACAATGGCCTAGGTTATCTGATTAAATTAGGAATTTTTTTTATGCTTTTTACAACTGTCTCTCCATTCTTTACGAAGAGTGTCTCTCGAACTCTACACCAAAGACATTCATATGCTTGTATATCGACTCTATATTTTATTAATTTTCATTTTTAGCCACCTAAATGAACATTATACAATCGTTAAAGTTAAATGATTAAATAAGTACCAGAAAATAGTTCATGTTTTATAATTTTGTAAAAATCCGAAATTTTTAATTTTTTTGGTAACGCTAAAATGTATTTTCTTCTAGAATGTGCATTCCTATTCAGCTTAACACCTAACCATATGCATAACCCTACACTAACCCATAATATTTCAACCACAGGTTTGGTTCGGGTTAGGGTCAGGTTAAGGTTAGGGTTAGGGTAGGGTTAGTATAAAAGATTGAATCTAGAATGTTTCAATAGAGAACGATACAGGTTGGGAATAAAATATGGATCATACGAATAGATTATACCATATTGAGAAAATTTTCAAATTATTACTGATTAAGATGGTTTATTATGTCACCACAGAAATCAAAGATAATTATTCCAAACCTGGTATGCTGTAACCCCTGTTTCCGAAAATACATATTTTCAGAATATTTTTCATATTTTAATTATTTATAAATTCAGTATTATTTTAAACTCGTTTTTTTTTACCTTCCTTTAAAATCTTTTCGAACCGGAAGTTGTATTTTCTTCGACTAGTAGTATATCCTAACTTTAATGATTATTTTATAAGTGATCGACTATTTGTATCTTATTTTATTACTACTTAGATTTTAATAAACTTGTTTATCTCAAATCTTATTTTGATATGTATATCAAAATTATTAATATTGTTATTAATATTGTCATCTTGATTATTGATTTAAAAATCTATTTCAATTGATTTTTGTATTTGTAGTGATTTCAAATAATTTTCATATGGTAGTACAATACATATATCTTGATATATAAATCCTACAATTTATTTATTATTTAATTTTTCCCTATTGAATATACCCTAAACCCTTTCTTTAAAAAAAAGCTTATACCCAAAACCCAATTGCTAAACCCAATAACCCTATTCCTAATCAATTAACCCAAATACCCAAACCCAAACCCGTATTCACACACAACCCAAACCCGTTATCCTTCCCCAACTCGTAACCCAACTCATACCTAACCCTAATAATAACCCATATATATATATATATATATATATATATATATATATATATATATATATATATATATATATATATATATATATATATATATATATATATATATATACATTTCTTTACCCTATTACACCTGTCCACCCGCCGCCTCTTCACATTCCTACCCCGATCACCTCTGCAACCCATCTCACCCTGCTCTTCATCCCGACCACAGCCGCTGTGCACCGCGAGCCAGTGCGCCCCGACAGCGCACCCATGTGCGCTATGTCCCGCTCCCTCAGTGTCGCCCATCGACCCACTACACCCTACTCCGGCCTCCCCCATCTACCTGTAGCGTCCCGACGCTGTGCTCCTCCGACGAAAGGCCACCGCAATAGCCAGCGCAGCTACCCTGCACTGAGACCCCCGTGCTACCTCCACCGACAGTCGCGACTCCTCCCCGACTCCCTTCCCATATGCTCCTCGCCAGCCAGAACAGCAGCGGCCACGACCCCGTCAGCCCCTGGTCCCCTGGTCCGCTGCCTTCTTGTCATGTTAACCCTCGAATATGCTACATAAATACCTCAAACTTGTTCCATATCCATGATTATGATTTCTTAACTTGTTTCACACACTTGCATGCTTGCTTGATAAATAATAATAATAAATAACAAGCAGGGGTTTAAAGGAAAGACCATAGTGGACAATATAGGTAAGTGTACTCGGAAGGGGGCCTGTGTTTCCCAGTACTCGGTTCATGAACTTGTTGCACCTTGATGTATTCATGGAGCCAATTACTTGGCTCATGAACTTATTGTATTCATGAACCCACTGTGTGGTTCTTGAACTTATTAGTATTCACAGACTCGCTTCGTAAACTTGTTATTTATTTTCATATTCATGAACCGTGCTTTCTTGATACTTGATACCTGAGTATGCCGCCCTATAAAATCCATTACTAGGCCTAAACGAAATTGTGTTGACTGTAGCAACCATGTAGTAAAAGTATGGATGCATGAAGTACTACCTAGATAGTAATAACTACAAGACTTGAACATGATACATGCTTACTCGATACTTGACTATATGATACATGAAACTTGAACTTGATACATGTTACTCGATACTTGATAACTTGTTACTTGAGACTTGGCACTTGTTTCTTGACACTAGACTTGAGACTTGTCACTTGATGTTAGATACCCCTACAGGTTCACTTGTCACTTGCTTCACCATTAGCATTTGTTATCCAGCCTGTTTACTTGAGAAGTCCTTCCTGCTAGTTAGTTCTTCAATCTCCATTACTTGTCGTAACCCTATTACATTCTTGATTCCAATTCTTTTTCCCATTTACTTGTACTCGTTTTTACTATTTGTGGCCCTAACTTGCACTAAGGGCATTTTCTCTTATTTTCTCTACTTTTCCCTTTTTATAATTATTAAGCAGACTTGGAGACGTGCGACCTGCTGGAATCGGTGAGCAGACGTTCTAGGCCTTGCTTGGGAAAACCTTTCTTTAATCATTTTGTTTTGTAATTGAGTTACTTCATTTGTTGTTGCTTAAGACTTGTAACGGGCTTATGTTCCCGAGTTTTATCTTTTGTTCCAGATTTGAAAACCATTGACATTTTATTATTTGGTTTCAATTGTTTTCTGCTGTTTACTAAATTATTCATGCATGCTTGGTTGTCTATCTATCTTGTTATATTCTTGTTATGATGCTGAGTCGATCCTACAGCTTATGGATGATGTCAAAATCATTCGCTGGGCTTCATCACGTGCTTGTATTCCATATTTTTTGGAAGCGGGGCATGACAAGGTTTTTAGTGGTATCAGAGCTCAGGTTTGGCTAATGTGTTAGTTTGACTAATACATTAGACAGGCTTGACTCAGTCAGGATTAACTCAACATTAAACAGGCCATGCAACCACATAAATAATTTGATAATCAACTCGATCTGGACACAAGTCTTATCCCATTCTTTTTGATCCCTTCATATTCAATTCTTTGATTCATTGCTTCCTTCCATCTCTTACAGTCATCCTGATTTGTTGATTCCTTATAGGGTACAAATTTATTCTTTCCGTACCCATATTCTTTTGATTCCGGTGCAAGTAATCTCTAATTTTTTGCTTGCCTCATTGATCCCTTCTTATTTTAGCTTGTGTGTCGTTCATTGCTTTCCCTACCTTGCAATTATTTTTATTTGTTGATTCATATTGAGTATCATGTTGGTTATTTCTTCCCTACTATATTCTCTTCAATTCCGATTTTTCCCCTCGCCCTTCTTCCTTCATATTCAATTCCTTAATTTTCTTTTGTCCCTTCTAGTCATCATTCTCTTTAAATCTTTATTGGGTATAGCTTCGTTTTTCTCTTACCTATTTTTCTCTTTATAATTTTTTTTTCGAATACTTTCTATACTTCGATTATTAATTGTTATATTTATTTTCGATCTTCTATAAAAACGTTTCTCAACAAAGATTTTATTATTTCGAACAATTGTGTATTTTAACTTCACTTTCCATTTTGATCGACTATATATTTCTACTAGGTTATTTTGATAAGACAAATTCTCATTTTGTTGTATAATGCTATTATTACTACTATTATTATTATTGCAATTATTTTCATCATCATTACTAGTATTATTATTATTGTTACTACTATTGATATTCTTATTGTTGTTTTCATTATTTTATTATTATTTTTATGATCATTATTATTATCATTGTTATTCTTATTGTTATTAGTATCGATATTTTATTATTATTATTATTGGTATTATTATTTTTATCGTTACTATTATTATTATTATTAATTTGTTTGAGCCTGAGCATGCTCAATTTTATATACATTTCACCACTTCGGTGCAACCTAATGTCGAGATGGCAAATATATAACTCGATATCAATGGAGACAAATTGCAACTAGATATCGGGGAGGCAAAATGTGCAACTGAATACCCAGACGGCAACCTGCAACCTGATATCGTGAAGGCAAACATGCAACTTGATGTTAAGGAGGCAAGATTTTCTACCTATTTGCTAATTGATATTTCAAGACAATTTTTACTTATATAATGAAACTAAAGGTAAAGAAATATTTCCTTTATGACATCTTGTTTATACTGTTACACTTTATGTTTCCATACAATTTGAGCTCGTATAGTTGATTTTACTCTATTTTGTGTATGAGATTATTATTGCTATTATTATTATTATTATTGCTATTGTGTTCGTTATTATTATTATTGGTGTTGTTATTATTAATGTTATTACTATTGCTGTTATTATTATTGTTGTTATTATTTTTTCTATTATTGTTACTGTTATTTTATTATTGTTGATATTATCACTATTATTGCTATTATTTTATTATTATTGTTATTATTTTAATGCTATTATTATTTCTATTATTACCGCATTATTTTCATGAATATGTTGAATCCAATAATGTCGTGTATGTATTATCATTATTATCGGTATTGTAAATATTTTATTTCATTATATTATTATTACCTGTATGATTATGATAATTTTGATTACTGTTACTATTATTGTTATTATTATTTTTTTATTATTATGGTTATTATTATTTGTATCATTATTGTTGCTTTTATTTCTAATATTATTGTTATTATTATCTTTATTATTAATATGCGTTGTTATCATTATTGTTATTTTTATTATTTTTTATTATTGTCATTATTATTCTATTATTCTTGATATTATTATTCTTATTGTTAACATTTGTTGTTATTATTATTTTGTTAGAACCTATTAGTTTTGATCCATAGTATATCTTTTAATTATTTAAATTAAATCCCAATTTTATTTTTTTCCTTTGATTGAGGTATTTATTAATATATCACTCGAGCCCAACCCAAATTTCCCTACCTATATTCTCTTTGATTTTTGTGCCTTATTCTTTTCTTCCTGCTCGGATCATCGCTTGGTGTCACGTGGTCTACAACGACATGTCTGCAGCTTGGAACGTCACCATCAGTGTGGCACAATGGAAGCGTGTGGGCATAACTGACAGGTCCCAGGATCCTCTCGTTGCTTTTTCTCCATTGTATTGTTTGTTTGTTCCATTCCTTGCATTTTTCCTCATCCTTTGACTCGTTTCTTGGTTCATCTCTTCCTTGTCCATCCTTTCTTCGATTCCAGCTCTATATATTCTCTATCTCTTTGCTTTATTATCTTGCAAGTCTTGTGTTGTTTTTTTTTCATTTTGATACCAGTTACTTTCATCTTGCAGTCCATTTTGCCATCATATACCCATTCATTATTTGATTCAATTCTTCCCAGCCTTTTTCTCTTTGATTCCAGTTCTGCCTACTCCCTATTTTGCTTTGTTACCGTGTGTTGTTTCCTTTCTCTTGATACTGCTTATTTTTCTTTCATGCCTTCCATTTGACCTCATTGTTATCCACTTTCTTATTCTTCTGGTGTTGCCACTGCTTGTTCTTTTTCCTTTAATTCTCTGCCTTGTTACCCCCCAGTTTACATAGCCATATCCTATGTACCGCCTAAGCAAATTTCGAGGACAAAATTTTTGTGTAAGGTGGGTAGGATTTGTAACCCATGTTTCCGTAAATACATATTTTCAGAATATTTTTCGTATTTTAATTATTTATAAATTCAGTATTATTTTAAACTCGTTTTTTTTACCTTCCTTTAAAATCTTTTCGAACCGGAAGTTGTATTTTTTTCGACTAGTAGTATATCCTAACTTTAATGATTATTTTATAAGTGATCGGCTATTTGTATCTTATTTTATTACTACTTAGATTTTAATAAACTTGTTTATCTCAAATCTTATTTTGATATGTATATCAAAATTATTAATGTTGTTATTAATATTATCATCTTGATTATTGATTTAAAAATCTATTTCAATTGATTTTTGTATTTGTAGTGATTTCAAATAATTTTCATACGGTAGTACAATACATATATCTTGATATATAAATCCTACAATTTATTTATTATTTAATTTTTCCCTATTGAATATACCCTAAACCCTTTTTTAAAAAAAAGATTATACCCAAAACCCAATTGCTAAACCCAATAACCCTATTCCTAATCAATTAACCCAAATACCCAATATTCACACACAACCCAAACCCATTATCCTTCCCCAACTCATAACCCAACTCACACCTAACCCTAATAATAACCCATATATATATATATATATATATATATATATATATATATATACATTTCTTTACCCTAATACACATGTTCATCATCTCTCCTACCCCGATCACCTCCCGCTACCCATCTCACCCTGCTCTTCACCCCTACCGCAGCCGCTGTGCACCGCGAGCCAGTGCGCCCTGATAGCGCACCCATGTACGCTGTGTCCCGCTCTCTCAGTGTCGCCCAGTGACCCACTGCACCCTACTCCGGCCTCCCCCATCTTCCTGTAGCGCCCCGAAGCTGTGCTCCTCCGACGACAGGCCACCGCAACAACCAGCGCAGCTACCCTGCGCTGAGACCCCCGCACTACCTCCACCGACAGTCGCGACTCCTCCCCGACTCCCATCCCCTATGCTCATTGCCAGCCAGAACAGCAGCAACCACGACCCCGTCAGCCCCTGGTCCGCAGCCTCCTTGATGTGATCACTCGCGACGCAGCCAGTGCCGCTCCCCGGTGTTGTCACCCTCCGGCACAGTAGCAGCAGCTTCGTCGGCCATGGTCGCCACCCAGCACTGCCGTGTTCCACCACAATGCTGCGTCCGTCCAGTCGCCGTCCACCATCGAGCCAGAGCCGAAGTCCATGGGTTGTTGTGTGATCATAGAGTTTTGCTTTCGTCGATTGTGGGCCGTCGATCGCCCATGATCCTGATCCCTCGATCTTGGTCGTCGATTTCATCTTGATCAACATGATCATCTTGATCACCTTGATCTAGGCCATCCGATCTCTTCTTGATCGTTACGATCATGATGATCGTCAATATCCTTTGATTTCAGTTGCTCGAACAATCGATCTTGATCATCATCATCTTCTTCGTCATCAGGAGATCTGGACCGTCTGATCTTGTTGATCTTGATCATCCCCTTGTTCATCGAGATTCGTGCTTGTGTTCATGATTAGTTCGTGTGTTCGTTCGATCTGTTCATTGCGTTCGTGTCGGGATCCGTTCCCGTCATCCGTCGGATTCATCGTCTTCTCCCCTAAAGGAAAGAATTCATCTTGTACAAATTTTTGTTCTAATACAAGCATTTAATTTGAAAATACCGCAAATAGTTAGTAGTTGTGACTCCTCATTGACTCGTCGTTGTTGATCAAATATTAATCCTCATCAATTTCATAATCTTAAGATTCACAACAATTTTATTGTTATATTATAACTACTTGGACTCATTTTATCCCCTAGTCACATGAACACATGAAATTATGAAGTCCTAGATTTGTAGATGTGTGTTGTATCTTGTACGTGATGAACTTGCACCCATTTGAATGGAGAAACAAAGGTTACTTGCTATTTTGACAACCATTATCCTGTATTTGTATGACACATTAATCTAGATGCCTAACAACCAATTATCAAGCAACATATACATGAAAGACCTTCCCACATGTTGCTGTCCTGAACTTTACTTGCTGTTTTGACCCCTTTAACATCAGAATCTGAACCCGAGCCCTGAACAGTAAATGTAGATCTAGATGTCTAGATGCTAATAGCCTCCGTAATTTTTGAATTCCAAGTTACGGTCTAGGAGTTATCGCGGTTTTACTGCAGCTGTGTCGGTAGACGCAAATTCGCAAAACTGTTGTACACCTTTAGTTTGTGAATTAATTTAACTATGTTAGCAGTAAGCGTTTGACTTGAAATTCTACATACTGTTGCTGAAAATCCTAGAGATCATCCCCAAATTTTCTCAGAATTAATTAATTATGTTTAAACCCTGTTTCACATATATAAGCTCGGATTCACGAATTCTGGCTGAACACAAAAGATATATGATTTGCAGTTTTGACACATGCTTCTACCACTTTTATGTACCTTAATTATATGCGTTGGAACCGGGCAGGAGTCTAGTTTCTAGATCTCCTGACAGATCCATATTTTCTACCTTGTAGCAACGGAAATTGCAGTTTTGGTACAGCAACGTCGTGTTGTCCAGATTTGAGATTTTCGTTGTTTGTGATATTTTTATTCGTGTTAACCCTCGAATATGCTACATAAATACCTCAAACTTGTTCCATATCCATGATTATGATTTCTTAACTTGTTTCACACACTTTCATTGTAACCCCTGTTTTCGATTGTATCGATTCCTATTTCTTTCTCTTTCTCCATGTATTCTTGTACTTCGATTTTTGTATAAATTCTTTCGATGCATCTATATCCTTTTGAATCTTCTATTGAGACCTACATTTATTTTTCAAACTAGAATTTGTCTCTATTCTTTTTATTTAACTCCTCTAAGGCCCATTGATTTTGATGTGTTATATTATTTAATTAATTAGTTTGAAGCCCAACAATTCCTATTGGGTTTATTATATTCATTTTTTGAGCGCAAGTCCAGAACCCATATATTGTACAGTTTTATCCTACATCTATCCCTATAGAATTCTTCCCGTATGCCCCCACTCTTCCCACAATCCCGTAACCACTCCCCCACTCTCTCCCGTTATTTTCTCTCCCGTTACAACTAAACCCCCTTCCTCTCTCTCCCGTTCAATCTCCCCATCTCTCTCTGTTTCTCTAACAAACAGAGAAACCCAAACAAAACGTAACCCAACTCCTCTCTCTTCCACTTCATCTTCTTCACTTCCCGCTCTTCCCCGTCATCTGCTAGCCGAGCGTCGCTCGAGCTCTCCACCGCGCTCGACCGCACCCCGAACCACAACCGCGCCCCCGCAGCCTCCGCTGTTCCCTCGAGCTCGTCAGCAGCCGCAACCCCATCAAGCCGCCAGCGTCGTGTTCCTCATCCGAGGATCCATCATTGTCGAAGCCAGAACTCCGACTTCTCCATCCCGAAGCACCGTCCGCCATCGTCGACTTCTCCTCTTCCCTCTCGCTGAACTCGCCCCGATCTCCACCGCCTCCGCCATCGGAGCCATCCCCGTCACTCAGTCGCGAGCGCCTCCCGATCGTCCGCTCTCGCTCCAGTCGCGCTATCCCCGTGCGTCTCCTGCCGCCTTCGCAGCCCCCGAACCCAATTTAGAGGCCCTCTCACCGTTCGCTCGTTGCCATCGAAGCACTGTTCCTTCCGTCCAGTCATCGCCATCACAGACCTCCACAATCGCTCGCCGCTCCCACAGTCGCTCATCTCCCAGTCACGCGCCTGCGCTCCACCCCGCTCGCACCGCTACTTTCGGCTCCAACCTCGAGCCTCCCGCTCGAACTCCATCGCCATCTTGCTCTCCTCCCTCGACTGTACGACTCCCCACTTCTGTACAGCCATCGGTTGCCATTGCCGCTCGTTCGAACCCACCGCAAGCCAACCAGCACCTCCCGATCTCCCTCACCGTCACTGCCCTGAGCGCCGCCAGTCGACCAGCCCTGTCGTATGCCTCACCGCCTGAGCCGCTCCCCTCCTCCCGTCGCCGATCGCAGCCCATTCTCCCGCTCACTTCTCTCCCGCTCGTTCTCTCTCTCTCCCTCTCTCTGGATTGAAGAAGGGGAAGTAGAAGACAGGGTGTATTGGGGATTGTGTGTGTTGGATTGATTCTATTATATTGGTGTTGGGTGCCTTGCTGTTTGGGAGGTATTGTGTTGGTTGGATGTTACACTGGTGTTTGGTGTTGTGGAGTAGCGGATTGGATTGGAGTTATTAGTTGTTGCAGTGGAGTTGTTGTTGGGAGGTGTTTACTGTCTTCGAATTTGTGAAGGAGTTGACTCATATTTGGAGATGTTGAAGTGAAGTTGCTGTTTATTGCTATTGGAGTTGCTATCTTGGACCTTGGCGTGGCTGCCACATACATTTTGCACATATTTTACTGCCCGGGATACTGATCCCGTTATTCTATATTTAATTTCATCGTCGTCAACTAACAGGCAAGTCCACTTGAACAATTTTTATTTATTCTAGTTCAAGTTTAATTGATCTCTTATGCAAGTAGTTCCAAATTTAAATATCGTTAGACCCTGCTTTGTGTCCCGTCTTGTTAAGAGTATTGAGGGTTTACACGAGCTAACCCGACGTGCTCTTGACCTCCTTTATTATCCCTTGAGTCAAACCCAAACCTGGACATGCATATAATATAAATAATTAAATTATACATGAGGAAAACATACCATGATTAAATACATGCTGTTTACATGAGAACTTGAGACTGGAACTTGACTATTAACTTGACTTGTTACTGGAGAAATACATTTGACTTGTTGACTTGGAAAATTTACAATACTTGTTTTACATAAATTCTGATACATATGTGATCCAGTAATTTGATAACTACTCACTTGATGGATATAAACATGGTAGTCTCTTTATAAAAATCCTTGTTGCATGTATTGTTTGGTACAGAGGTTTCGACCCTGTAATTATGAGAATTAGCACACAGGATGTAAATGAGAATTTTAGTTTATTTGGCGTGATTTCTCACCTAAGTGATAAATCTTGATTTGGAGTCATGAGCTACAACATATAACATTCCTTTTCCCACTAGTCTACATTTTCTTTTACTGCTGAATTGTTATGCCATCGACATGATTAGTAATGAAACACCATGAAAATAGTCTTAGAATGCCACGAAACTTACCAGGAATCTTGCACACATGCTGAGGGTTCGCCCCAAATTTTTATAGATTTTTATAATACATTTAGACCCTGTTTCCACTCCTTAGGAATTGACATCTAGTTGCTGCGAGAACAGCTGGACCGTAAAGAATAGCATGTTTGACCTAGATACAGTCCGAATTAGGAGAAAGCTCCTGAATACAACTTGTAGCCCTATCTGTCTAGATGTCCATAGCCTGCTAGAAGTCCGAATTTGGATTTGTAATCTAGGAGATATCCCTGTTTTAGTCTGACTGTGTCAGTTATATCAGACTTACTGTTTCTTGTTTATTATTGTGTAATATACCATTTTGCTGCATTATCATTATTTACTTGACACTCTTATGACTACCCGCATGTACATGAATGAATTAGTAATAAAATAATAAACAAGCCGGGGTTTCTAAGGGTTGACCTAGTAGTGGACCGTCTCAGAAAATGTACTCGGTAGGGCCCTCTTGTTACATGGACTTGTTATGTAGAAGGAGGAGAATACGTGTGGAGACGTGACTTGTTATCTTGTTATCTTGTTGTCGTGATATGCCGAGTACACGCTCTGTAGGCCCCACCACGAAGTCTAAAACGAACACTGTTGTGCGTGCATCGAACCTGTAGTATGGGATGCAGTAGTACCTGCACTAGTTAGGAGAAACAACTTGATAATAGAACTAGTTGACATGTATACATACTTGATAAAGACCCTTGCTATTAGTACCCATTATTGCCCTTGCAAATTTGATCTTGATTCACATTTCTTCCTGTACCCTGTTTTCCTTACTCTCTGTTTTCCACTACTTGCTGTCCGTACTTGCTCTAAGGACAAATTATTCTTTCTTTTTAGATAATCAAGCACAGGTGCATAAAGAGAATTCCTAGGAGGCATTGATGAGCAGATCTTTCACAATTGGAGCAGGAGTCTCTCGAGTAATTTGGTAAGTTCTTGTATTCCAGAATTGGTTATTGAATTTCGTTCTCGTTTATGTGATCATGTTTCCTGCGTGGTTGTGATTCATTTTTCTTATATTGTTGATTAAGACTGGTACAGCTTATGGATGATATGAGTTGGCATACTTATATCATTCGCTGGGCCTCAGTTACGTGCCTGTGTTCCTGTATTCCGGGAAGCGGGGCGTGACAGGTTTTTAGTGGTATCAGAGCCCAGGTTAGGCTCTAACTATGTTGGAGTTTAGCTGAGTTTCGACTAGTGTGTTAGTCATGATTGGCTAATGTCTTAGTCAAGTTTGGTTCTAGCCAGTCTAACTCAATAATATGCACACCACGCTAATCACATGAACATGTAATAACCAACATCTATCTGGATACCCTTCTCATTTGGATTCCTCTTTGATCCCTTCTTTTTCAAGTCTTTCAATCTTTGGTTCCTTCCGTTCCTTGCAGTCCTCATCTTCATTGATTCCTCACTGGGTGTAATTTTATCCTTCTGTGCCCACATTCCTTTGATTATGGAGTTGTCCATTCTTTTCTTCCCGCTTGGTTCGTCTATCAGCTTCGGTGGATCTTCAAGGACATGTTAGAGGCTCGTTTAACTCCTACAATACTGTATATTTGTATGATATAATTATTGTGTAAATTTGCTACACTATATATTTATTGTCATCCTCATTGCATTGTGTTTGTGCATATATTTTATTCCGTTTTCTCCCTACTTTTATAAATCATTTTAACTGCTACTATTTGTACTATTGTATTGGGTATGTATAATCTATACATCTATTTGATATTTTATTGTGTGACTTCAACCACACTCTTATTTTTCTCACTATTTTTATATCACGAATTTCAAAATATAAAATCATACATAAATTAAATATCCCATATCCCTGTGCCCATGGGAGGTTACATTTTTCATTTCACCATTTTCGGTGCAACCTAATGTCAAGATGGCAAATATGCAACTCGATGTCAATGGAGGCAAATTGCAACTGGGTATCGGCGAGGCAAAGTGTGCAGCCGAATATCCGGACGGCAACTTGAAACCTGATGTCGTGAAGGCAAACATGCAACTTGATGTTAAGGATGCAAGATTTTCTACCTATTTGCTAATTTGTATTTCAAGACAATTTTTACTTATATAATGAAACTAATGGTAAGTGAATATTTTTCTTATGACATTTTGTTTATACTATTACACTTTATGTTTTCATACAATTTGAACTGGTATAGTTGATTTTATCCTATTTTGTGTTTACAACTTATTTTTACATTATGTTAAGATTGAGTACATCAACTATGATCTGAGTTTCGGTCTTTTTGTGAATTACTGTTTATTGTCACCGTTTTCTAATTCTTTAATCTTTAGATTCTCACTTAGTTTTGTTTCCACGTCCTAATTAACGATCTGACGTTTCCTTTTGTAATATTTAATGGACTCTTTTTTTTTTAGTCTTCCTGCATATATTTGTTTTGGATTATTTTACTCGTTACCCTTTAATGTGTTTTCGAGTATTGATTATAATAAGGTCAACATTCAATAATTATTATATGTCTTTCACATTCATGGTTATTAATATTTCATTACTTAGCTGGATTGTCCGTATTCGTATGTATCTTGATGAGTTATTTTCCCAAAATTATTTTTAGTTGTGTCTCTCTGTTGTTTGTATGATTATCAACATTTTTATATTTGGGTTTGAATTCTCATTGAATAGACTTCCTATTTTCTTACGATCGGGGATTAACGGTGTATTTTGATTTCACCTCCATTTATAATTGATCGACTATATATATTCTTGTTTGACTTATTTGTAGAGTTGATAAACCAAATTCTTATTTTGTTTTATAATGCTACTATTATTGCTATGGTTTCCGTTATTATTATTAGCATCATTATTATTACTGATACTACCAGTGCTATTATTATTATTGTTGTTTTCATTATCTTATTATTGCTGTTGATATTGAATTACCTTCATACAAGAAAATATGTTGAACCTGAATTATATTCCGTCTTGCAATATTATTATTATTGTCAGTGTTGTTAATACTTCCATTATTATTACTATTAATATTATTATTGCCATTATTATTATTTTGTTACCGATATTATTGTTATTGATATTATTGTCATTCTAATTATTATTATTACTATTGCATTATTTTCATGAATGTTTGTAAACCCAAATTTTGTCATGTATGTATTATCATGGTTATCACTATTGTTAACATTTTTTTTTTGTATTATTATTATTCCTATCAGTATGACTATAATGACTTTTTCATTACTGTTATTAATACTGCTGTTATAATTTTTAAATGTTATTGTGATTATTATTGTTATTATTATTTTATTATTAACATATGTGTTATTATTATTGTAATTATTATTTTATTATTACTATTACTATTCAATTATTCTTGTTGTTATTGTTTTATTATTAACATGTTATTATTATTTTGTTAAAAACCCATTAGTCTTGATCTATAGCATATCTTGAATTATTTAAATTGAAGTCAACCTTTATATTCATTTTTGCATTATTTATCTTGAGCCAATACTGTCCTTGATCCTGGTGTCTCGTTCTTGTCTTCCTGCTCGGTTCGTCGATGGCGTCATGTGGCCTACATCGACATGGTATGTTGCTTGGGACATCATCATCAGAGTAGCGCAGCGGAAGTGTGGTGAGCCCATAACCCACATGTCCCAGAACTCTTTTCTTGTTCCTTCTTCCTTGCATCATTCAGATCCTGTTCGTCTTTTTCACTTGTCATCTTTTGTCGATTTATTATTCGATATCGACCTTATCTATGTCCTTTTATTATTCTTGTGCTTCCATCACTGGAGTTTCTCCTTTTTCAAATTTTCCTGTCCTGTTATTTCTTAAATTGCTTCTGTTTTGTCCTGCCGCCTGCCAAAATGAATTTCGAGGACGAAATTCTTCTTGTAAGGTGGGTAGGATTTGTAACCCCTGTTTTCGATTGTATCGATTCCTATTTCTTTCTCTTTCTCCATGTATTCTTGTACTTCGATTTTTGTATAAATTCTTTCGATGCATCTATATCCTTTTGAATCTTCTATTGAGACCTACATTTATTTTTCAAACTAGAATTTGTCTCTGTTCTTTTTATTTAACTCCTCTAAGGCCCATTGATTTTGATGTGTTATATTATTTAATTAATTAGTTTGAAGCCCAACAATTCCTATTGGGTTTATTATATTCATTTTTTGAGCCCAAGTCCAGAACCCATATATTGTACAGTTTTATCCTACACCTATCCCCATACAATATTTATTCACTCCCCACTCTTCAAACCCGTTCACTAACTTTTCCCCCACTCTTCCCACAATCCCGTAACCACTCCCCCACTCTCTCCCGTTATTTTCTCTCCCGTTACAACTAAACCCCCTTCCTCTCTCTTCCGTTCAATCTCCCCATCTCTCTCTGTTTCTCTAACAAACAGAGAAACCCAAACAAAACGTAACCCAACTCCTCTCTCTTCCACTTCATCTTCTTCACTTCCCGCTCTTCCCCGTCATCTGCTAGCCGAGCGTCGCTCGAGCTCTCCATCGCGCTCGACCGCACTCCAAACCACAACCGCGCCCCGCAGCCTCCGCTGTTCCCTCGAGCTCGTCAGCAGCCACAACCCCATCAAGCCGCCAGCGTCGTCTTCCTCATCCGAGGATCCATCATTGCCGAAGCCAGAACTCCGACTTCTCCATCCCGAAGCACCGTCCGCCATCGTCGACTTCTCCTCTTCCCTCTCGCTGAGCTCACCCCGATCATCCCCGTCACTCAGTTGCGAGCGCCTCCCGATCGTCTGCTCTCGCTCCAGTCGCGCCATCCCCGCGCGTCTCCTGCCGCCTTCGCAGCCCCCGAACCCAACTCAGAGGCCCTCTCACCGTTCGCTCGTCGCCATCGAAGCACTGTTCCTTCCGTCCAGTCATCGCCATCACAGACCTCCACAATCGCTCGCCGCTCCCACAGTCGCTCATCTCCCAGTCACGCGCCTGCGCTCCACCCCGCTCGCACCGCTACTTTCGGCTCCAACCTCGAGCCTCCCGCTCGAACTCCATCGCCATCTTGCTCTCCTCCCTCGACTGTACGACTCCCCACTTCTGTACAGCCATCGGTTGCCATTGCCGCTCGTTCGAACCCACCGCAAGCCAACCAGCACCTCCCGATCTCCCTCGCCGTCACTGCCCTGAGCGCCGCCAGTCGACCAGCCCTGTCGTATGCCTCACCGCCTGAGCCGCTCCCCTCCTCCCGTCGCCGATCGCAGCCCATTCTCCCGCTCACTTCTCTCCCGCTCGTTCTCTCTCTCTCCCTCTCTCTGGATTGAAGAAGGGGAAGTAGAAGACAGGGTGTATTGGGGATTATGTGTGTTGGATTGATTCTATTATATTGGTGTTGGGTGCCTTGCTGTTTGGGAGGTATTGTGTTGGTTGGATGTTACACTGGTGTTTGGTGTTGTGGAGTAGCGGATTGGATTGGAGTTATTAGTTGTTGCAGTGGAGTTGTTGTTGGGAGGTGTTTACTGTCTTGGAATTTGTGAAGGAGTTGACTCATATTTGGAGATGTTGAAGTGAAGTTGCTGTTTATTGCTATTGGAGTTGCTATCTTGGACCTTGGCGTGGTTGCCACATACATTTTGCACATATTCTACTGCCCGGGATACTGATCCCGTTATTCTATATTTAATTTCATCGTCGTCAACTAACAGGCGAGTCCACTTGAACAATTTTTATTTATTCTAGTTCAAGTTTAATTGATCTCTTATGCAAGTAGTTCCAAATTTAAATATCGTTAAACCCTGCTTTGTGTCCCGTCTTGTTAAGAGTATTGAGGGTTTACACGAGCTAACCCGACGTGCTCTTGACCTCCTTTATTATCCCTTGAGTCAAACCCAAACCTGGACATGCATATAATATAAATAATTAAATTATACATGAGGAAAACATACCATGATTAAATACATGCTGTTTACATGAGAACTTGAGACTGGAACTTGACTATTAACTTGACTTGTTACTGGAGAAATACATTTGACTTGTTGACTTGGAAAATTTACAATATTTGTTTTACGTAAATTCTGATACATATGTGATCCAGTAATTTGATAACTACTCACTTGATGGATATAAACATGGTAGTCTCTTTATAAAAATCCTTGTTGCATGTATTGTTTGGTACAGAGGTTTCGACCCTGTAATTATGAGAATTAGCACACAGGATGTAAATGAGAATTTTAGTTTATTTGGCGTGATTTCTCACCTAAGTGATAAATCTTGATTTGGAGTCATGAGCTACAACATATAACATTCCTTTTCCCACTAGTCTACATTTTCTTTTACTGCTGAATTGTTATGCCATCGACATGATTAGTAATGAAACACCATGAAAATAGTCTTAGAATGCCACGAAACTTACCAGGAATCTTGCACACATGCTGAGGGTTTGCCCCAAATTTTTATAGATTTTTATAATACATTTAGACCCTGTTTCCACTCCTTAGGAATTGACATCTAGTTGCTGCGAGAACAGCTGGACCGTAAAGAATAGCATGTTTGACCTAGATACAGTCCGAATTAGGAGAAAGCTCCTGAATACAACTTGTAGCCCTATCTGTCTAGATGTCCATAGCCTGCTAGAAGTCCGAATTTGGATTTGTAATCTAGGAGATATCCCTGTTTTAGTCTGACTGTGTCAGTTATATCAGACTTACTGTTTCTTGTTTATTATTGTGTAATATACCATTTTGCTGCATTATCATTATTTACTTGACACTCTTATGACTACCCGCATGTACATGAATGAATTAGTAATAAAATAATAAACAAGCCGGGGTTTCTAAGGGTTGACCTAGTAGTGGACCGTCTCAGAAAATGTACTCGGTAGGGCCCTCTTGTTACATGGACTTGTTATGTAGAAGGAGGAGAATACGTGTGGAGACGTGACTTGTTATCTTGTTATCTTGTTGTCGTGATATGCCGAGTACACGCTCTGTAGGCCCCACCACGAAGTCTAAAACGAACACTGTTGTGCGTGCATGGAACCTGTAGTATGGGATGCAGTAGTACGTGCACTAGTTAGGAGAAACAACTTGATAATAGAACTAGTTGACATGTATACATACTTGATAAAGACCCTTGCTATTAGTCCATTATTGCCCTTGCAAATTTGATCTTGATTCACATTTCTTCCTGTACCCTGTTTTCCTTACTCTCTGTTTTTCACTACTTGCTGTCCGTACTTGCTCTAAAGACAAATTATTCTTTCTTTTTAGATAATCAAGCACAGGTGCATAAAGAGAATTCCTAGGAGGCATTGATGAGCAGATCTTTCACAATTGGAGCAGGAGTCTCTCGAGTAATTTGGTAAGTTCTTGTATTCCAGAATTGGTTATTGAATTTCGTTCTCGTTTATGTGATCATGTTTCCTGCGTGGTTGTGATTCATTTTTCTTATATTGTTGATTAAGACTGGTACAGCTTATGGATGATATGAGTTGGCATACTTATATCATTCGCTGGGCCTCAGTTACGTGCCTGCGTTTCCGTATTCCGGGAAGCGGGGCGTGACATTCATGCTTGCTTAATAAATAATAATAATAAATAACAATCAGGGGTTTAAAGGAAAGACCATAGTAGTGGACAATATAGGTAAGTGTACTCGGAAGAGGGCCTGTGTTTCCTATTACTCGGTTCATGAACTTGTTGCACCTTGATGTATTCATGGAGCCAGTTACTTGGCTCTTGAACTTATTGTATTCATGAACCCACTGTGTGGTTCTTGAACTTATTAGTATTCACAGACTCGCTTCGTAAACTTGTTATTTATTTTCGTATTCATGAACCGTGCTTTCTTGATACTTGATACCTGAGTACGCCGCCCTATAAAATCCATTACTAGGCCTAAACGAAATTGTGTTGACTGTAGCAACCATGTAGTAAAAGTATGGATGCATGAAGTACTACCTAGATAGTAATAACTACAAGACTTGAACATGATACATGCTTACTCGATACTTGACTATATGATACATGAAACTTAAAACATGAAACTTGAACTCGATACATGTTACTCGATACTTGATAACTTGTTACTTGAGACTTGGCACTTGTTTCTTGACACTAGACTTGAGACTTGTCACTTGATGTTAGATACCTCTACAGGTTCACTTGTCACTTGCTTCACCATTAGCATTTGTTATCCAGCCTGTTTACTTGAGACGTCCTTCCTGCTAGTTAGTTCTTCAATCTCCATTACTTGTCGTAACCCTATTACATTCTTGATTCCAATTCTTGTTCCCATTTACTTGTACTCGTTTTTACTATTTGTGGCTCTAACTTGCACTAAGGGCGTGTTCTCTTGTTTTCTCTACTTTTCCCTTTTTATAATTATTAAGCAGACTTGGAGACGTGCGAACTGCCGGAATCGGTGAGCAGACGTTCTAGGCCTTGCTTGGGAAAAGCTTTCTTTAATCATTTCGTTTTGTAATTGAGTTACTTCATTTGTTGTTGCTTAAGACTTGTTACAGGCTTATGTTCCCGAGTTTTATCTTTTGTTCCAGATTTGAAAACCATTGAGATATTATTATTTGGTTTCAATTGTTTTCTGCTGTTTACTAAATTATTCATGCATGCTTGGTTGTCTATATATCTTGTTATATTCTTGTTATGATGCTAAGTCGATCCTACAGCTTATGGACGATGTCAAAATTATTCGCTGGGCTTCGGCATGTGCTCGTATTCCATGTTTTTGGGAAGCGGGGCGTGACATATGCACTTTCCAAACCTTGCATAACCCGCATGCCCTTTTTTTCAAAAAAATGGGAATACACTTTTTTAAAATAAAAAATTAATTAATTAATTAAAAAAAACAAACAAAAAACATTATTAAAGTCCATAACCCTACACAACCTTTACCCTAACCCTCACATAACCCTCCTGTACGTAGGTCGTTGTTGGAGACAATGGCCGTGCCTTTTTTTAATTTTATTTCATTTTTTTATTTTTTTACCTGGACTATAAAAAAATCTATCGATCTCTACCACAACCCTACTCATAACCCTTCACTATCTCATATCTCTGCTAACCCTACACATAACCCTACCCTAGACCCTAAACCCTATCATAACCCTAAACCGTTTAACCCTACCATAACAATTAACCCTTTACAAAAAAGAAGAACATATTTTATTTTCTGGTAGATATTTAATTATTTAACCTTAATGATTGTATATTGTTCATGTAGGTGGCTAAAAATGAAAATTAATAAAATATAGAGACAATATAACTCATATAAATGTCATTGGCATACAGTTTGAGAGACACTGTTCGTAAAGAGTTGAGAGAGAGTTGTTAAGAGTGTAAAAAAATTTCTAAATTAATCTTATAATCTAGCATCACCATTGGAGGAGACAACAACCTTAGTTTGTTAACAAAAAAAATGATTAAATTTAAAATAGGCACGGCAGTTATGTAGGGTTGTGGACTTTATTAAAAAAATAATTGGTGAACACATCTATTGGCATCACATGTAATGTAATAAAGTGTATTAGTCAGTAATAATTTGAAATATAACGTAATAAATTATTCCCAGCCCGTATTGTTCTCTATTGAAATATTATGGGTTAGGGGGGTATGGTTAGGGGTTAGGTGTTAAGTTCAATAAGTTTGCACATTCCAAAAGAAATTACATTTTAGGATTTTTTTTATAAAAAAAAAATTTAAAAATTTTACAAAAATTTTAAAACATAAATTATTTACTGATACTTGTTTAATTATTTAAACTTAACGATTGTATATTGTTCATTTAGGTGGCTAAAAATGGAAATTAATAAAATATAGAGACTATATACAGCATATGAATGTCTTTTGCGTAGAGTTCGATAGACACTGTTCGTAAAGAGTGAAGAGACAATTGTGAAAAGCATTAAAAAAATCCAAATTTTATCATATAACGTTCTGTTGTTGGAGACAACTGCCAAAGTAGTAACCAAAAAAATTGGCAACCTTATGAGCTGTTGCTCCTTTTGACTTGGCCAAGACAAAGACCAACTCAAAATAATCCAAAATTTTTCATATAACTAAGGCCGTTGATGGAGACAACGGCTTTAGTTAAAAGATGGTTTTTTTGTACTCTACATTTATGAGTTGTTGCTCCTTTTCGCTTCGCCTAAGACCGAGAGCAACTCAAAAAAATCTATTTTTTCCCATATAACGTAGACCGTTGTTAGAGACAACGGCCTTAGTTTTAAAAAAATTGGACTTTTTATGAGTTTGTTGCTTCTTTTCACTTGGGCAAGACAGAGAGGGACTCAAAAAAATCCAAATTTTTGCATATAACTTAGGCCGTTGTCTCCAACAATGGCCTAAGTTTTTAAAAAAATTGATTTTTTTGGAGTTTGTTGCTTCTTTGGGCTTGGCAAGACAGAGAGCAACTCAAGAAAATCCAATGTTTTCCATATAACGAAGGCCGTTGTTGGAGACAACGGCCTTAGTTTTTAAAAAAAATTGGATTTTTTTGGAGTTTGTTGCTTCTTTTGGCTTGGCAAGACAGAGAGGGACTCAACAAAAATCCAAATTTGTCCATATAACATAGGCTGTTGTTAGAGACAACGGCCTAAGTTTTAAAAAAAGTTCTGTACATTTATGAGTTGTTGCTTCTTTTATCTTGGCCAGAGTCAGAGAGCAACTCAGATTACAATTTTTTTCCATATAACTAGACAGTGGCCTTAGTGAAACAATTTCTTTGGTAATTTTTATCAGTTGTTTCTCCTTTTGGATAAGCCAAGACAAAGAGCTACTGATCAAAAAAACAAATTGATTGATAGAACCTAGGTCATTGTCCAAAAAAAAAAAAAAATTAATTACAAGTTAACACAGTAACTACAGCTGCTACACTACATTCTCCAAAAACATACTACATACAATCCCATCAGCTACATTCTCCAAAAAAATTCTACATACAATCTAAAAAAAAAACTACTTTCTCCAAAAAAAAAAAAAAACAATTACAACAACAAAATTCACAATCATCACATAATAACAACTACATCAACAACAACTAAAACTAACCATATCTCAACAACAACCACAACAAAGTCTATCAATTACATTCAACAACAACAGAAAAATTTGTACTCCAAAAAAAAATGTATTGGGAAACACTTAACCACCCGGCGTGTAAATTTGTGGTGCTCGCCTCTTCCGAAGCGGTTGTCGCAGCCGGGTTGGGGATGACGCTGCAACAATTTCTTCTTCTTCTCCCTCCTCTTGTCTGTCTCCAACAACACTTTCTTGATGCTCTTCGTCTTGCTCTTCTTCTTGAGGTGGAGAAGGAGCATGATATTGGCGTTGTTGCCCCGGGCCAGATACCCTATCCCTCACGCTCTTACGTCGCTGTTTATGTACGGATTTATCAAATTAACGGTTCAAAGCTTCACCCTCCCCCAAAACATACAAATTGCTGCGAAATGAAAAGAGCATCTTCTAAACGAACTTCTTTATAGGTTGGGCAGCATTACTTTTGAGTACTTGCGCGCATTCTTTTGCCATGTCCCATATATTATCGATCTAAAACTATATATATATATATATATATATATATATATATATATATATATATATATATATATATATATATATATATATATATATATTAAACACATTCGAATTTGTAAAAAATTTAATCATTTTAAAAATAAGGAAATTTCAATAAAATTTAATCATTATACTCACCAATGTACGTATAGATGACGCCTTCGGTTAGAACATGAGTTGTGAATTAGAATACGCGGGTGGTGGTTCAATCTCTCTCTCGTCAATTGGTAGTTGAATACCAGCAGGTAGTTCTGTATTGGGAGAGATGTACAAACGTGTAATAGATATGTACCATTCCATATACTTTATTTGCTGCGTCCCATCATATGGTGGAACATCAATAATTACAAGTTCAAACTGTCGCTCATTCCATTCTGCAACATGAACACGGTGGAAATATGCCCAATCATGGGTAGGCATACGACCGGTACCCCTCACAGCATGTAACTGAAAGTTGTATAGCTTTGCGCATATTTTGGGTAGATTTTGTTGAAGACCGAATTGCCAAAGGACTCTCTCCGACCACGGATGCTCCACTATATCAAAGTTGATGAGTGGAGCCATCGTCATCCACAACTGTGATCCAGTCGTGCACTTCGGTGGTAGTCTTCCTACCCGCTCGGGTGTATACGGAACCCAAATCACGAACTCTTCTCATAGTTGGTCGAGCTCGTCTCTGTAGTAAGTTAGTATACCTTTTGGGTTGTCTCTATAACTCTGTTTACCTGCCCAATATACACCTAAGGGTGCTAATATATCCACATTTGGTGCTTCGGCCATCCAACCATCCGCCGGTCTCGTAATTCAGGGATGACCCAAGTGTAGATGCTCCCATGACCAAATCTATAACAAGACCATTGGACCAGTCATCTCGATTCCATCTAACGCAACCGAATACAATGTCCTGTACAAAGTTGCTAATGCGCAACTTCCCCAGCTGTACCGGCCAGCTAAGTCTAGGTCGGCGAGCAATCGTAGATACATAAGCGGTACGGTATCTCCGGATGAGTTAGGAAAGATAACCCTTCCAAGCATCGTTAGAATGTACGCTCTTGTGTAGCACTGCACTTCGTGGTCAGCCGATGCATCGTTCAACCTCCCTTCAAAATTATTCTTCAACCAAAATAGTCGGATTGATTGTCCGACAAAAATATCCATATCTTTCGCTTCCTCCTCATCAAACATGTACCGAGGAGTTCATTACACAGCTCTCTCTTATCAAAGTTTATATTAACAGTCATGACCATCCCATCTATTGGAAGACCAGAGATCATCGCTATATCCTGTAGCGTCACCGTCATCTCTCCGACCGGTAGATGGAAGGTGTGCGACTCTGGCCTCCATCGCTCGATGAGTGCTGCAAGAAGTGCTCAGTCGAGTTTCACCTGGCCCATCATACTGATTCCGTAGAAACCAGCCTAAACTAGGTACTCGACGAGACATGGGTGCACCAGCATAGTCTTGTGAGTGCTGAAATTACACCTCTGCGTCGTCCCACCCCACACTGCCTCGGATCTGTGGCAGTCTTGCCAGGTGAGTTCACCTTTATATATTGGTCCTGGACCTCGTTTTGCTGCTGAAGAGGATGCACCAACCTACACTAACACATTGTAAAATTATTATTAGTGTAGTAACAATACTGCTATATACAAAATTTACAATACAAATTAATAGTTCTCTTACTTCTGTGGAATGTTCGCTCTGACCACTAACAGATGACCTTCCGGTTCCCCTCATTCTAACCATTTCTCTATAAGAAAGTTTGCATATATAAAATAATTTGTTCACAAAAAATTGGCATATATATAGATACGAAACAAAATACGTGAGAAAACTGCACAAATAAATTTCAAAAAATATAAAACTATGCGATTGGGTCTAAATTTGCCGTACACAAGCTAACACAACTTGTACAAGCAAGTTTGGACTCACGATCTTCAAGATATGACTGTGTATCGCTTTCACTCTTGAAAAAAGAGCGGAATGCGGTCCACGGATGCATATAGCAAACCATGGGTGAGAACTCGTAACTACAAGTTGCTTTGGCTTGTTGTGGCGAAAACGACCTACTCGACCAATTTTGTAATTTTTGAGCAAGTTCAATATTGAAAACTCACTAAATACATAACAAAATACGTGAGAAAACCACGCAAACAACCACAGAAAAATAAAAAACTTTACGATTGGGTCGGGCTCTCTGAACACAATCCAACAGAACTTTTAAAAGCGAGTTCTGACCCACGGTTTCAAAGATACAACCGTGTATCATTTTCAATCTTGAAAAAAAAGCGGAAAGCGATACATTCACGTATCTCGCAAACCGTGGGTCGGAACTCGCAACTACAAGTTGCGTTGGGTTGTGAATGGTTAGCCCGACCTACTCACATAGTTTCGTTTTTTTTTTGGACTAAGTTTGAGCGGTTTTCTAATGAGACCGTACTAAAAAGGTTCCGAGGTATATGGAAGTTCTTTCATATACGCGACAGAATAACACAAACGAGATGCAAAAAAATACGAAATTTGGTCGTTATGTCTGGCACACCAAACAAAAGCCAATGCAACTTGCAGAGGTGAGTTCCGACTCTCGGTTTATAATATAAGACTGTGTATCGCTTTATATCTATTTTATTGAATAAAAGTGATAAACGAACGTATCTTGCAAAGCGTGAGTTGGAAATTGGCTCTATAAGTTGCGTTGCCTTGTGCGTGGTGAGTCCGACCTACTCGTAAAATTTGAAATTTTTTTATCTCATTTGTTTGCTTTTCCTATATTCTACAACTTCAACTAACACTACATCTACGAAAATGTCAACAAAATATATACAACACACATGATACAAAAATTGTAGACTACTACGCATTATAAAAAAAATCAAACTCGAAAATTGAAAGAAAAAAAAAATCAAAAAATTAACATAGTTCATTACACCAAATTGTGAATAAGTGAATACCTAGTCCAGAGAGAGAGAATTATCGAAAATGTGAGGAGCCGTTGTTGTAGACGAAGAAGTTGTAGACTCTAGGGTTTTGAAAAATTTGTGCTAGGGTTCGGGTGAGTTTAGGAGATTTCGGATTGGGTTAGGGTTTCGAGTAATCGGGAGAGGGGGAGATAGATAGAGATAGATAGAGAAGAGAGGGAGATCGAGAAGAGGTGGTCAGAGTAGAGCTAGGGTTTGGGGAATCAATATCGCGAGCTCCAGAGAAAGAGAGACAGAGTTGTCGACGAAGAAGTAAGGTAGATGAGATCTGAGTATGTACAAGTGTTTGGAAAAACACTTGTACATACCTAGGCCATTGTTAGGAATAACGGCCTAGGTTGATTTTATTTTTTTTTAAACAACCTAGGCCGTTGTTCCCAATAATGGCCTAAGTATTTTTTTCGACCAAAAAAAATTTCACGCTAAATAACGCTAAGTCTGAAGCGTTATTTAGCGTGAAATTCCCAAAATGCCCCTCTGCTCTAATAGGAGCTCCGCTCCGAATCTGAGCGGCAGCGATCTGAGCCGTCGATCAAGATCAAGAGCGATCCAATGGATCAAATCGCTGTTTTCCAGCCCGTTGAAAACAAACCCATTTTCAACTGAGCAAAACTATATATATATATATATATATGGAAAGCTTCGGTTGTGCACTACCTCTAGTGCACACAGGCCTTCGGGGGTTCATATCGACGATCCGAACCGTTCATATTGATCTATACATCTAAATTAGTCTAAATATGTAAAATCAAATAATTTGAAATTCATTTGCCTATCCATCATGTGACTATAAAAAACAATGATTTTCAGCCATACAATTTTGTAACACTTCAATGGATGGGTAAATGAATTTCAACTTATTTGATTTTACATATTTAGACTAATTTAGATGTGTAGATCAATGTGAACGGTTCGGATCATCGATATGAACACCCGAAGGCCTAGTGCACACACCGTGTGCACTAGAGGAGTGCACAACCGAAGCTTTCCCTATCCCTCCGTGCGCACTCGTGTGCACTCGGCCTTCTCGGCTTCGTATCGACGATCCGAACCGTTCATATTGATCTACACATCTAAATTAGTCTAAATATGTAAAATCAAATCATTTGAAATTCATTTGCCCATCCATCATGTGACTATAAAAAACAATAATTTTGAACCATACAATTTTGTAACACTTCAATGGATGGGTAAATGAATTTCAAATGATTTGATTTTACATATTTAGACTATTTTAGATGTGTAGATCAATGTGAACGGTTTGGGTCGTCGATATGAATGCCCGAAGACTTAGTGCACACGCCGTGTGCACTAGAGGAGTGCACAACCGAAGCTTTCCCTATATATATATAGGAAAGTCTTCTGTTGTGCACCACCTATGGTGCACACGGTGTGTGCACTCGGCCTTTCCGCCTTCGTATCAACGATCTGAACCGTTCACATTAATCTACACATTTAAATTAGTCTAAATATGTAAAATCAAATCATTTGAAATTCATTTGCCCATCCATTGAAGCGTTACAATATTGTATGGCTGAAAATTATTATTTTTTATAGTCACATGATGGATGAGCAAATGAATTTCAAATAATTTGATTCTACATATTTAGACTAATTTAAATATGTAGATCAATGTGAACGGTTCGGATTGTTGATACGAAAGCGGGAAGGCCGAGTGCACACGGAAGGGTGGTGCACAATGGAAGATTTTCTTATATATATATATATATATATATATATATATATATATATATATATATATATATATATATATATATAGGATTTGAGTTTAACAAATTTATTAAAATCTAAATAGTAATAATATATCTGATCTGGGCTACAATGTAAATAGTTGATCAATTAGGAATAGAAAATAAAGTTAAAATATATCATCATTCAAAATAAATATAATTTTTGATTAGAAAAGACTTTGATAAACGATCCAAAATGAATTTAAAACAATATGAATTTATAAATAATCAAAATACAGAAAACACTAAAACATATGTATTTACGGAAACGGGGGTTACAAAACTAAATATAAGGACCGGGTTGGATCACTGTGGGGATTTACCCATGTCCATTCCTATGATGAAACAGTGATACCTGTAAAGCTAGAGACTAAGCTAGGCTTTTAATGATTCTTATGCGTCGAAAATTCGAGCAGAGTAATGCGGGTTACTCTTAACTAAGTAATCACCTATGTGAGAGGGAAGAAGAGCCGCTTCCAAGGAAATAATGTAGGACAATATTTCTGTTAAACTCTTGCAGAACCAGGCGTATGTTCTTGGCCAAAACGAACTTAAGAGTGAGAACTAAAATGCGTTAGGAAGATTCTTGTGTGAGATGTCATCTTTTACACAAATGACAGAACAGTTCAAGGACATCGCGTCTACTGTTTAGTTAGTAAAGTAAACATATTTTCATAAGGGAAGGTTCAAAGGTAACACCTACCTATATGCTGATCTCGACTGCTAAATTCTATCACCAAGTCTGTCGTGTTGATCAGTCATGTCAGTCTGTCGTGTATGTGGTCATCAATTTCATTCATATGGGGAATGTTAGAAAATGTGTATTTTATACACCATTTACGAACTATTTTTGAGTAATTGTTGAGTAAGATTCTCTATGAATTAGTGAGAGATCTTGATGGATTCGTGTTCTCGTCGTGGGTAGATCAAAATCATAAATTTATTTGCTCAAAACGGTTATCGGGTGAATGAGAAATTGTCTATCAAAGTGAGGCATTTTCATCTTTGAAAATGAGTTGAGGGATTTTAGTCCCACATCGGAAAAAATAAATGAAATAGAAAAGGTTATATAATAACCTCTTTCTTGGCATTGTAAGATAGCAAGCCAAGAGGCTCTTTCTCGCGCGCGCAGGGGGGTGCAAATCTCGGACCGGATTACATACGACTTGTGTGTGCCTGCACGTCCTGCGGACACGAATGTCGGACCGACGTGAACCCACCACGTGCAGAGGCACTTTTTGCTACAGTTTTTTTGTGATCTGTAACAGCCGAATTAAATGCAGAAACAATTTTGTCTGCCATTTATTTATGTAACAGTTTTGTCCGCCGTTATAGTACTGCATTCAAACCTTTGTCTACCGTTATAGCAAGTGCATTAAGAAGTTGTCTGCCGTTACGGTAGATGCAGTCAATGCGTTGTCTGCTGTTACAAATCTCACCATGGCCCTATAAATAGAGGCCCCTCTCCCCTGAATGGACACCAAAAACTCTTCCCTTGTCCCTCTGTTCTGTACTTCAAAGTCTTATTCGTTCGGTGATAGAATTCAGATGCTTTCCAGTTCGTGAACTAAACATGGTGCCTACGTCGAGCTCATCTGTTGTTGCATCCTGGGAGACAGATGCCTCGGCACCCGAACGAGGTGAATCTGTTTTAAGGAGATTGTGTGATACACAAGCTTTGACACCAATCAGTTTGGTTTTGTTATTTTCATTTTCAATTTTTTTTTAATGGTTTCCTTCTTCTTCTCCTTCTCTGTTTTGTGCCTCGAAAATCAAATTTTGTTTTTATTTTGTTGTAATCAAATTTTGTAAACATAATCTTCATTATTGCATTTGGCACGAATAGTCTTTTTAAATACCCATTAAGATAATATGAATATTTTGAAGTGTGTTTGTTTTATTGTGGCATTGAAAAGCATGAAATATCACTTTAAAATGCAAGTTCTAAGAAGACTATGCATTTAGTCTAATCGTTGTCTGGTTATATCAAGTTGGAAATCCATTTGAAGCCCAAGTTTAGGCCCATGTTCTTGCCCAACTTGAGCCCCAACAAACCTGGAATTTCCAACACATCAACATCCACATGAGATGAAATCTCAGCCCTCCACCTTACTTATACCCTTGAATGCCACCTCTCCCCCTTCCCATGCAATCAAGACTTTATATTGTGCCACCTGAACCCCTTCACATGTCACATGGCTTCTCCACATGCCTACCTAAGCCTCCCCATTAAAGGTGACAATTGGCCCGAACCCCACCCGTACCGGCCTAGGTGCGACCCAGTTATTAGCGGGCTTGGGCTAATAATTTTCATTTCCAGTCGGGCTTGGGCTCGGGCTCAAGTTTTTAGGCTCTAGAGAAATTTGGGTTGGGCTCGGGCTCAAGTACTTATGTCTGGTGGGCCCGAATCAAATTTATGCATGTGCATGTGTATATTTATGTATATATCATGTATATTGATATATGAGTATTTAAAAGAGAATATTAATATATGTAAGTTGAAATGAGTATTAAAGTTTATAAAGAGAGAAATTATTTCTTATATATAGAGTTAAAATGAAAATAAACAAATTATATATGAATTAGACAAAAAATTGTAGTATTCCTGTTATTATTTTTTTTAATCGTATATTATTCTCGATGTAGTTTGTTTTATTGAAAAGTTATATATATGAAAACATGCATAAGTAATTCGGGCCTAGGCTCGAGCCTACATTTAGGCTAGATTTTTTAAGCTTGGAGATCGGGCCAGGCTTGGGCCCATGTTTTAAACTTCGAGCTCGGGCCCGAGCCTACTTGGGTCCGGCCCAAACCCGGCCCGTTGCCAGCCCAACTCTCTATCAAACCCTTGTATCAAAAACCATTCTCACCCCTTTCGGTTCTCACACACAAGGAAAAAATTTCACTGATTCGGGTGTGGGGATGCGGGTGCGGAAATGCGGCAATTTTCAAAAACAGTGGGATGCAGGTGCAGCTGGGATTCGGCTAATATTTACAACAACAAAGTTGTTTTCCCAATTAGTTGGGGTCAACTACATGAATCCTGGTTTTTCATTCTGCTCAGTTTAACACAATATCTTCTGTAAGGCTACAAACTATCTTTTTTTTTCCACAGTTTTCCTCGTAGTAAGTTTAGGTTTTTCCCTACCCTTAACTCTACCATCAATATTTATGAAACCACCCTTTCTAACAGTGCACTAATAGGTATATGTGCGACATGTCCAAACGACCTTAGGTGATTCTCTCTTAATTTATCTTGGAAAAGAGCTATCTTTACCATGTCTCGTATATGCTCGTTTCTAATTCTGTCTTTCCTGATTTTGCCACAGATCCATCTTAGCATCCTTATCTCCGCTACACTCATTTTTTAGACATATTTCTTTGTTTCTTAACACTCGGCTCCATATATCATTGCAGGTCTAATAGCCGTCCTATAAAAAATTTTTCTCAACTTCAAAGCTGTATGTTTGTCACACAAAACACCACTAGCTCTTCTCCACTTAAGCCATCATATTTGGAGCCTATGTATAACATCTTCACAAATCTCCCTATCTCTTTGTATAATCTAGCCTAGATATCGGAAACAGTCTCTCTTAGGTATCTCTTGACCATCAAGCTTTACTACTTCCACATTTGTGTTCTGAATATCGCTAAAATTATACTACATATACTCTATTTTAGTTCTGCTTATTCTATAGCCTATATCTTGAAAATTTTCTCTCCACAATTCTAATTTAGCAGTGATCCCTGCTCTAGTCTTGCCCACTAAGATGATGTCATCGGCAAAAAGCATACACCTCATCTTGTATTCGTCGCGTCAATTCATTTGTCACCAACACAAAGAGGTAGCGACTTAAAGCCGAACCTTGGCGTAAACATTTTGTAGTAGGAAAATCACTATTTTCTTCTATGGTTGTTCTAATTGGGGTCATTGCCCCTTTATACATATCTTTAATCACCTCAACATACTGAATAGTTACTCTTTTGTTATTTAACACCCACCATACTATGTTTCTAGGGACTATCATAAATGTTTTCTAGATTTATAAATACCATAGTAAATTTTTCTTATACTCTCTGTATTTTCCTATAAGTCTCCTCAGTACATAAATTGCTTCCATTGTTGACCGCATAGGTATAAATTCAAACTGATTCTCAGACACTATTGTTTCTAGTCTCAGTTTATATTCGATCACTCTTTTCCAAAGTTTCTCCGTATGGCCCATTAATTTAATGTCTCAGTAGTTGGAGAAACTTTGTATATCTTCTTTATTTTTATATATAGGTACTAAAAACTCTTCCTCCATTCATCGGGCATGTTCTTGGTCCTCAGAATCTCATTAAACAATCTTGTTAGGCAATCCACTTCTACATCCCCAAGACACTTCCAAACTTCAATGGGTATACCGTCCGGTCCAAAAGCTTTTCCTATTTTCATCATTCCAAGAGCATTTCGAACATCTGTGTTCCTAATTCCACAGAAACATTTGTTCTCAACTCTCCCTTGATTCTTTTATTTTTAAGTTACCCACAACCTTTTCATTTAATAACTTCTCAAAATAACTTCGCTATCTTTTCTTAATTTCCTCATTTTTAAACAATTATTTTAAAGATGAGAAAATTAAGAAGAGATGGCAAAGTTAGTTTAGGATTCGGCTAATATTTAAATAATTATATATTTATATTAATAGTTATTTTTGTATAAAAAAACAAAATCTCTGTTATTCAACATTCATTAACCAAGAAATTCAAAATGACAACATAGCACAACATAGTTGTAAAATACTAACAACTCTAACATAGTTATATGGTCTAACATAGCACAATATAGTTAGAAAATGAGATCTGAAGAGAAAGAGAGGATTTGGGGATCTTGGGATTTGGCGGTGTTTTATTGAAATGGATTTTGGGGTTTGGGTCAAAAAATATCCAAACCCGTACTAAAAAACCAAGACTTATGTCGCGCCACACTCAATACCACACCCAGCTGCACCCAATTTTATCATTTTAATTTAAATTAATGTGAAATGCACCCCGCCCACCCGGTTCGTGTCTCGCCGCACCCAGCGCACCCGTGTCCGATACGAGTCCGACTCGAGTGCAAGCGCCTCATGAAATGCTTCCTAGATTTCACCTTAATACCTAAAAAAGAAGCCATATTTCAGAGAAATTTACTAAGGGTTTGAGTTTAGGGTTTCATGAAGGTAAAAAGATACTACATTTAGGCTCTAATTGAGATTTGTTTGCATTGGTTAGAATTTGTTTGTAATTAATTGGTTTGATGATGATCACATAAATAGAGACTTCAAGTTGGGAGTTTGAAGCCATTAAACGAGCTATCTTTGAAGGAGTGACTATGAGTGGGTAACTAACACTAACTATTATTTATTTGTTATTATTAGCATGATTTCTGGTAGTTTACTTGGTAGTAATAGCATGAATTTTGATATGCATAATCATAAATACTTGAATAAAAGTATATCGGTGTTGTGTTGTTCAATTATAAGTTATAAGGTATGTATTATGTGCATGAATTTGTTTGCAACTTAAAAGCATATAGACTGTGCATTGGCTATCACTTGCAGCATGCATATGGGCTATAAAATTATTCAATAGTAATTAATTAATATTTTATTCATGTATATCTATGTATTAGGTACAACTTTCATGTATAACTCGTGACGATTTGAGTAGTCGATTAATTCGTATGAATGGTGTAACACAGTTTGTCACTGAGCCGATTGTGTAGTAAAATTACAACTAATGTGTGACTTTAGCATGCATATGATGTTCGTGGTTGTCCATAAATGTTTGTTTGATAATTTTTCTAGATACATGGTTATATTAGGTGAAACTTTCATTTAGAACTCATGATGTTTTGAGTGATTGATTAATTCATGTAAATTATCGAAGTAGGTTAAGTTATTAGATTGCAAAGATGCATAATTTCACATGGTGACCTATTGAATGTGAAACTAGGTGTAATGTATTAATTGGTATTGTAACTTGCATCGAAGTGAGAGGTTTTATATTCATGATTCATGTATCACATTTGTATAATGTAAGTTAATAAGGTCTAGGCGAACCCAATGTTATCATATGATTATTACAATGAGGTATGGAATAGGAGCACACTTGGGTTGAGGTGTTCCGTACTTACGAGTCTAGGCATTACTGATCGCTAGACTAAAGAAGTATTTGGTGTAACCCCTTGAATGCATGTAGTTAAGGTCATAAATGCATTAGCATGGAGTTTTGACAGGTGTTCGGTAAAAGTACGGATCAAATAGTTCTTGATCGCCATTAGGCTCACACTCGCCCGAAGGAGATAAAGGTCAGGTTAAATTCCAGTGAACCACAGGTGACACCAAGGGGGGAAACAGGACAAGGACACCCCGGTGTCCTCCACGAGGAGGAAACTGTAACCAATCGGGTAACCTTTGGGGGTATTACCTTGGTGACTCCCGGCAAATATAGTCCCGCTATCACCACCAAAGTGCATGTACCTCTCAGTGACTCCCGACATATGAGATTCGGTTGACTATCACTAATGTACGAATTAGTTAAATGCGGCACAATTCAAGCCTACAACTACACAGGGTACTCAGCTGCATAAGAACATAGTAAGTCACATGGTGTTGGGCATGACATATCGGGGATACTAATCCCGATCTGGGAGACGATGAGCAATTAGTTATAGGACTTAGGTATGTACTTATCACTCATCTTGCATTGTCATGCATGTCATTGATTGCTAGTTAAGTGCACAACATAATAGCTAGCACACAAGTAGGTGCACACATGCACGTATCCACACGCAATAGCATGACCTTACATGCCACCACTACGTGTTACAATTGCACACATTCACGTCATGTGTATCACATCTGCATTGTGCACCAATCCATATTTGTGTAAACAATGTGATTGAATTGCATGTTAATGTAATAATTAATCTGATAGGTAGAGTTAGTTTCTTTTGATGTTAGTCGGTGGTTGACTCAGATACTGCAGGTTTTTTGGGCCCGTACGAGACCAAAAGATTGACTGGATTGTGTTATGTAGACTCGATTAGGCGAGCTCAAGTCATATAGAAATTTTATTCTTCCTATTTCTTTGTATTTGTGTGTTATGCTCAAAATGGATCTTGTTAAATAAATGCGTGCATTTTGGGTTGC
Organism: Hemerocallis citrina; assembly: GCA_017893485.1. Lineage (NCBI taxonomy): Eukaryota > Viridiplantae > Streptophyta > Magnoliopsida > Asparagales > Asphodelaceae > Hemerocallis > Hemerocallis citrina. The sequence continues at coordinate 22,727,295 of CM030359.1, read as the reverse complement.
AGGATTCAGTGCGTCAAACATTTTGAGTGCATCTGCAACATAGTCAATATATTCAACCATCATTTTGCTTTTATCTAGTTGAGGAGAATAATGGAGTTTCTTTTCAGTTTTATAAGCTAAAATTGAATTACCATTTAGGAAGAGACCAACTAGAGATTGAAGCTAGTCTTTTGTTCATAGGTTTTCTCGGAAGGAATTTACACCAACTTTGGGAGTATCATAAAATTTGTGCCCTCCTTAATTACTTTCTCCTATCACAGTTGAATTCAGTATATGTTGATAACTGTCGGAGAAATCTACTCACCACAACTCGTAGTGCTAATAGCGGAAGTGCACCACAAGCAATAGAAACTCCCAAGAAATAGATGAACCAAGAACAAGCCACCACAATATATGGATCTCACAAGAACACAACCAATATGCAGAGATAACCAATACTTCTTATTTTCAAAGAAATACAAAGATTACAAAAGAGAGTACAACTTTCAATCTCTCTCCCTCACCTTTGAAACACTCTACACAATCTCTCTTGAAGTTGAATAATGATCACAGCATAGGATATCTAAATTCTAGAGTTTACGGCTATATATATAGCCCCCAAGAAAACCCTAAAAGATAAACACAAATATAGCAAATTGGGCCTTTCTCCTGTAAGCCCAAAAAGAACAATCAGCGTCGGTGTCGATCGACTGCCCCCCAGGCCAGTCGATCGCATCATGCAAAATCAATCCAGAGGGCTGACCGGTCGATCGCACCCCTAGTGTCGGTCGACCGTCCCCTCCTCTGTTGGACGCCTGCACTCGAAGAAGCCCCAGTCGACTGGGTCGGTCGACCGCACCCTAGCTGGTCGACCGCAACCTTCCAGACTTCTCTTCTTCTACTTGCTGCTTGTCTTCCCTTACTTCTTTGTCTCCTCTTCTTCTCCAACTTCAAGTACCCCGTGCCTACATGTATTTGAGGCCATAATTTCTAACAATCTCCCACTTTGACCAAATACACCACACTTCAATGTTATTGTAATCTTTCCACGCATTATCTCTGCCATCTCCTACTTTCATGGAAGACCCAAGTACTCCCCACTCTCATGAAGAGCACCTCTGCCACTCCACCACGTGGAGTGCACCAACCACCCTTCATCGCCTCATGAAGGATGTGCTCCACCAATCGCATAGAGCACGAATACCGAAGAAACAACCTCCCTTGTCAGATCCGTGTTATGAGACTCCCCACCTCGCAAGATCTCCATCAACACCGGACATGGTTCAAAGCCTCTCAATACACCCTCTGCACTAGAAACCTCCGTGGACGACACCTCCACAAACTCCGTAGACTGTTCAACCCCTACAGTCCCATTTTGGTTACCCTCATCGACATCACCCTGCATATCAATACCAGTGCTCTCTACAACACAAGAGCGACTTGAAGCTTCAACTGCCAATTCGCAAAGTACCCTATCCGCAGCAATGTCTTGCCCACTAGGATCACTTCCATGGCCAGCAGCTCCTACTAAATTAGTAACCTTCCCTCCACAACTGAAAGAACTCGGTTGCACCCCACACAGCCTACTACTCGATTCCGGTTGAGAGTCAACTACAGGAGAAACATCCCTTACTTCTCTAAGCAAATAAAGCGTTCCCTCACGCTTCCCTTTTGCGACCACACTTGAACCTGCAGCTATGCACCACTCCCTACTACCAACTGTAGTAGACAACTCCTCTTTGTCTAGCCTTCCAATCGAGATAAGATTTTTCTTCAAGTCTGGAACATGCCTTGTCTCCCGCAAGACAACACTTTGATCATTAATGGTATTCACGCGAACAGGACCAACCCCACGTACAGGATACCGATGACCATTCCCCACGATCACATCTCCAAAAGAACCTTTCTCGTAGTCATCAAATACATCTCTCCTCGGAGTGCAATGAAAAGAAGCTCCCGAATCAATACACCAATCTTGAGTGTCCAGCCCTTCCTGAATTGATAAGCATAGATCCTCAACAAGCCCCACTTGAGCTTCCTTTGGAGTATTTCTCTTCGGTTTCTCCTGCTTTTTCTTCATATAAGCCTTGTAACTGCGCATCACGTGGCCCTTCTTATGAAAATACTAGCACTCAGGCCCATGTCCTCTATCGCTGTCATCAGACCCACTCTCAGATGAACTACTCTGATCCTTTCTTCTTCGACTGCTCTTAGATCTCCCATGTCTTTTCTCAACGTACAAGGTGGAATCTCTAGAAGATGATGATGGATATCCCCCGTTTCTCACTCTTCTCACCTCCTCGTTCAGAATGCTACTCACCACATCCTGTAGAGTCATCGAATATGTCATAGTGCCTGTAATAGTCTGTTCCACCTTACCATAACTATCGGGTAAAGTAGATAGAAGTAACAATGACTGCCCCCTCTCTGAAAACTTCAAACCTGCAGCTTCCATCTGGAGGTAAACCATACAGTGATTGTTCACATGCTCTGCTACTAAACCCCCTTCCTTCAAGTTCATATTAACCAATTTCTTCAGATGAAGAATTTGATTAGATGCCTACGGTTTTTCATACATATCCGTGAGAGTCTCCACAGCCTCCTTTGTGGTTTTTACCTTCGAGATATGAAATAACGCCTTTCTACTCAGCTCCAACTGAATCTGCCCCATCGCCTTCTGGTCTAAATGATTCCACTCCAATAAAACCTTCGCATCCTTGTCTGCACCAACTGGCTTCTCATCAAACAACGAACCATCAAGATCTTTCTGACGAAGATACGCTATCATTTGAATCTTCCACATTGCAAAGTCACTTCCATCGAATCTCTCGATCTTCATCTTGTTATCGGCCATCTCAAACCAACTGCTCTGATACCATTTGTCGTAGAAATCTACTCACCACAACTCTTAGTGCTAATAGCGAAAGTGCACCACAAGTAATAGAAACTCCCAAGAAATAGATGAACCAAAAACTAGCCACCACAATAATGGATCTCACAAGAACACAACCAATATGTAGAGATAACCAATACTTCTTATTCCCAAAGAAATACAAAGATTACAAAAGAGATTACAACTCTCAATCTCTCTCCCTCGCCTTTGAAACACTCAGCACAATCTCTCTTGAAGTTGAATATTGATCACAGCAGAGGATATCTAAACCCTAGAGTTTACGGCTATATATATAGCCCCCAAGCAAATCCTAAAAGATAAACACAAATATAGCAAATTGGGCATTTCTCACATAAGCCCAAAAAGAACAATCAGCGTCGGTGTCGGTCGACTGCCCCCAAAGTCGGTCGACCGCATCGTGCAAAATCAATCCAGAGGGCTGACCGGTCAACCGCACCCCTAGTGTCGGTCGACCGTCCCCTCCTCTATTGGAGGCCTGCACTCGAAGAACCCTTAGTCGACTGGGTCGGTCGAACGCACACCTAGCCGTTCGACCGCAACCCTCCAGACTTCTCTTCTTCTACTTGCTGCTTGTCTTTCCTTGCTTCTTTGTCTCCTCCTCTTCTTCTCCAACTTAAAGTATCTTGTGCCTACATGTATTTGAGGCCACAATTCCTAACAATAACTATTTAGAAAGCTGAATGTCATCACTTAAAACTTTTATGTGAATTAAATATATGTTCATTCTCCTTCCATAGGGAGATCATCTCATCAATTAATTATGCTTACAACAGCCCTGATCTACTGCTTTTATTGCTCGTGTTGGCATGTTGGCATGATTAACATCTAATTACTTGCTCCGATAATTGGAGGGCTTGCAGATGGTTTCAGATTGATAATGTTAGTAACTGGGCTTGTTTGGTTTTACATTGTTCAATGTCAAATCATCTGATTACTCATGTTAGATTTAGGGGTAGGAAGAAATACTTTATTATTGATTATTGATTATTGATTTAATAAACTGAGTACAATATGTCTCTTATATATAAGAGAGAAAAAGACTAAACTAAGATATTATTCAATAAGGGACTAAACTAATCTCTCTCATAATATAATATCTAATATAATATCTAACACCTCAACACAAGTTACATTATCAAAGAAAAATGTTGAAAGAAGGTGTTGTCGTGTTGAGATAAATATGATGTTACAGATTACAATGCATCACTATCTTTGTTCTATTCTAATTATAAATTTGGCATTTGCAGAGAATATGGGAGGTAAAACGAGTGAGATTTGAAGGGCAAGTCAATTGACACAGAATAGTTGGAAGAAGCTACCAAGGATTTGTTGGGTTTATGTCTTACATACAATGTTGGATAAGAAGATGATGAGACGATGGAGAAAACGAGACGATCGGAGACAGAGTGGAAGTAAGGAAAACAGTCAGCAATAGTAGCAGCAGGTGGAGTTGTGGTCGACCGTACTTGAGGTGCGGTCGACCGCCCTACTATGCAGAAGTTTCCGAGAGGGGGGAAGTCGACCGACCTTGTGGTGCGATCAACCGAACCCGACGCTGATGGATTATTTGGGTCGGGTCTTGGTGATTCGTGAGAAGCCCAACTTGCTCTTCAAATCAGATCATACGGCTCCTATCGTAGGGTTATCTTTTCAGGAATATCCAATGGTTATTGTATCAAGATATCAAACTAGGGTTTCTCTAGATCTCTATATATTGTTGTTATTGGCTTCCATTGAGAGCCAAGAAGAGAGAGTACATCATTGAAAGAGAGATTGAATGATTCTTTAATTGTAAACAACTAGTACTTGCTGGTGAGGCTTGAGAGAGGGTCGCGGTGAGAATTGTAATATTCTTGTATCTTCTCTAGTTGAATAACATCTTGGGTTTCTTCTCCTCTGGATTAAGGCGAAAGCCCCAACCGAGACAAACTTGTGTGTGCTTTGGTATGTTTGGTATGATCTATGGTATGTGCTTAGTCGTTTATGTTGATTGCATCGAATAATTCAACAAGATCCTCTGTAGAATTCATAACAATTGGTATTAGAGCTTCAGGTTCTAGGGGTTTGTTCGAGTTCCTTGGAGAAGATGGTAGATCAGATCATGAAAATCAAGCGGTTCAAAGGTCTCAACTTTGATCTCTTGAAGGAGGATATGCATTAAGCATCGGTTCAACAGGACTTGGATCTAGTCCTAGAAGGAGATAAAGGGACACAAATCGGCACAAAGCATGAGAATTGGGAGGAGATTTATTCAGAAGCCTTGGGTTTAATCCGTATGTATTCGATGAGAGAAATTAGGTATAGGAGAAGCGCGGCGAGTCTTTGGGCAAGATTCAGAACTGACTACTCGGGATCGTCATTACAGGGTCAGATGCATCAGAAAGGAAAGTTGTGGGATTTCTCAATGAAGAAAAGTACCGCTCTTCTAGATCATGTAGTGGAGTTCAATATGGAGTTATCTGAACAGAGGGTGTCCTGTTGAAATATAGTAATTGTATATTCTGTTTCCTATTATATAGGAAACAGATTCCCCAAATCTCTCATCTCCCCAATCTTCTCTCAATCTCTTTTCTTCTTCTCCAAGAATGTAATTCATATATATATATATATATATATATATATATATATATATATATATATATGTATACAGTAAAGAAATAAACAACCTGAAGAATAAGAATTATTTTTCCCAAAATTATTTTCTTCATGGTATCAGAGCCTAATCAGATCTAGGCCAAGTGAAGAAGAAGAAGAGGAGGCTGATCACCTCCATCTTGATCTGATCCCGTTGTTGATCCCGTCACCGATCATCGACTCCGATCCCGTCAGATCCCATCGCCGAAAACCCCAAAGAAGCCATCCCCGTCCTCTTCTTTCTCTCCCTCGACCAATTTCTCTCTCCCCGAGCAACTCCAACCCCCAACCACCTCCGGCGCTACCCATCGACGCACACCTCCCCGTCGACTTCCCCATCTCCGGCGAGCCCCTTCTCATCGATTTCGCTGCCCACCACCAGCATCGAGCCCCCTCTTCCCTATCTCGTCGAGCCCTCGCCCAGCCCAGATCAAAACCCCTGCTTGGCGTGGTCGGCAGGATACGAACCTACGCGGGCAAAGCCCCGACGTCGAAGGCAAATCCCTCCTGCTCCTCATCCACAGTCACCATCCCCGATCCTTCCTCCCTCATTGCCATCATCACCGACTATTCCCCCGACAACAGCACCCTCGCTCGCCGCCAACCTCCTGCTCCTCATCGAGATCCAACCCCGACCGAAGCCCCATCGTCGACCACTCCTGTCGCGCCGCTCGTCGATCGCCGGCGACGTCACCTTCGAACCCCCTTGCCCCTTGTTGCTGTGTTGCAATCTTTTTACTGTTGTTTGTCGTTGGTATTTGGAGATTCACTGTGGAGTTGCTGTTTGGGTGTTGGATTGTTGCTATTTTTTACTGTTTGTTGGAGACTTTGAGCTGTTCTTGGCCAAGTTGTGCCGTTTGCTATTGGCTGCTGAATATCAGATCCGTTGTTTTCTTGTGCCGCTACTATAGGACAAACTGATGGTGCTAAGAAGAATATTGGACTCGCCTCTACATTAGTTACAACTGCAGGTAATGATGGTAAGGTATTTAATATTTCTGCTTCTGTTATGAATAGTGCATGGATAATTGATTCGGGTGCTACCGACCATATGACTTTTGATTCTAAACAAGTTCAAAATTTTCAACCATCCACTAAATCAACTGTGTCTGCTGCCAATGGTGATCCTGCCACTATTACTGGCGAGGGTACCATACACCTCACAAACAACCTAACCTTAGATACTGCCCTAGTTGTGTCATCCTTGAATTTCAACCTATTATCTGTTGCTCAAATAACCACTGCCTTATATTGTATTGTAGTTTTTTGGCCTTCACATTGTGTGTTTAAGGATATTCGGACTCGCAAGACGATTGGTTATGGAGTTAGACACGGGAAACTCTATTACCTAGATTTAGAATATGAATGTTCGAGCAAGTTGACTCAAGCTCTAAGTGTGGAAGGATCCGAAGATGAGAAGAAGAAATCAGATATTTGGCTATGGCATCGACATCTAGGGCATGCTTCTTTTGGTTATTTGAAGAAATTATTTCCAAGTTTAATTTTGAAGTTGGATATATCTGCCTTTCGGTGTGATGTGTGTGAACTCGCAAAAGGTCATCGTGTCTCTTTTCCTCCAAGTCCAAGTAGAAGCTCCCTTCCTTTTATAATTATTCATTATGATGTTTGGGGTCCTTCCAAAACCACTACATTTGGAGGAGCCAAATGGTTTGTGGCCTTTATTGATGACTGTACCCGTATGACCTAGATCTGTTTGATGAAGTCAAAAAGTGTGTTTCAGAAATTTCACAAGTATGTTATGATTCAGTATAAATCACAGATTCAAGTTCTTAGGAGTGATAATGGCGGAGAGTACCTGAGTTCAAATCTGCAACAATATTTGGTGGAACACGAAATTGTTCATCACACTACATGCTCGTATACATATCAACAGAATGGGGTTGCAGAAAGGAAAAATAGACACTTGCTCGAAGTGGCCTGTGCTTCTCTCATCCAGGGAAATATGCCACTCATTTATTGGGGAGAAGCCCTTACTTCTGCTGCATACTTAATCAACCGAGTTTCCTCTAAAATCTTAAACTTCCTCACACCATTTCAAGCATTAACTGAAGCTGTGAATGCACCAAAAGTTGTCAACTTGTCACCTCATGTGTTTGGGTGTGTTGCATTTGTTCATCTTCATCAACATGAACGCAATAAGTTAACTTCTCGAGCTGTCCGCTGTGTTTTCGTAGGATATGCACAGAATAAGAAAGGGTATCGGTGCTATCACCTACCAACTCAAAAGATGTTTGTGACTATGGATGTTGTGTTCCATGAAGATGAGATGTATTTTTTCTCTGAGGTTGAACTTCAGGGGGAGTACCAAAGTGAAGTTCAAACTCTTGCCTATGATGAAGTGGTTACTATTCAAACTGAACAATCGGATATAAGGAGAGAAAATCAGGATGTAAGTAATGACGATCACTCGAATGAAGACTTGGTTGAGGAAGAAAATTCAGATATAAGGGGAGAAAATCAGGATGTAAGTAATGACGATCACTCGAATGAAGACTTGGTTGAGGAAGAAATTTTCCACGAAGATCTGCAGTCAGTGCCGAACCTCCATGAAGATGAGCCATCTCCACCACCAGCACCATCTGAACCATCTTCACTACCAGTACCATCAGATTTATCTCTACTCCCAGCAGAACCCCAAAACCAATCGTCATCGTTGTCCGAAGTTCCAAGAAGAGAACTCCCAAACCGTACTACTAGAGGTATCCCAAAACCCACTTACGAGCCGAATCCCACTAGTAAATTCAAGTATCCCATGAGTCATTATGTGTCCACTCACCGATTGTCTGAATCAAATAAGTCATTTGTGAATCAATTATCTGATGTATCTATTCCTAACAGTATGCAGGAAGCCCTTACTGATCCAAGGTGGAAAGCAGCTATGGATGAGGAGATGAAATCCTTGAAAAAGAACGAGACTTGGGAGATAGTCGAGCTGCCAGCAGGAAAAAACCTAGTAGGATGCAGATGGATTTATACAGTGAAGTATAAGTCTGATGGTTCAATAGAGCGATACAAAGTAAGGCTAGTTGCCAAAGGGTATACTCAAACGTATGGAATTAATTATGAAGATACATTCGCACCAGTGGCAAAATTCAGTACTGTTCGAGTCTTATTGACACTTGCTGCCAATCTTGACTGGCCGTTGGAGCAATTTGATGTGAAGAATACATTTTTGCATGGGGAATTGACAGAAGAAGTCTATATAGATCTTCTACCAGGGTCGAACAGACCAGTCTAACACAGCAACAAAGTATGTCGTCTAAAGAAAGCATTGTATGGACTGAAGCAGTCGCCAAGAGCTTGGTTTGGGAGATTTACAAAGGCAATGAGGACATTCGGATACTATCAGAGTAATTTTGATCATACTCTATTCCTAAAAAGGAAAGAAGATAAAATTACTGTTCTCATTATTTATGTTGATGATATGATAGTAACTAGAGATAATCCTGAGGAGATGAAGGCATTAAAGAACTACTTGTCACAAGAGTTCGAAATGAAAGATCTTGGTCCTTTGAGATACTTCCTTGGTATTGAAGTTTCTCGCTCAAGAAAGGGGATATTTCTTTCTCAAAGAAAATATGCTCTGGATTTATTGAAGGAAACTAGAATGTCCGCTTGTCAACCGATTAGTACACCATTGGAAGAAGGACTGAAATTATGCAACGAAGCTGATCAAGTGCCTTGTGATAAGGAAATATATCAGAGATTGGCTGGACGACCAATGTATCTTGCACATACACGGCCAGATTTGTCATATGTTTTAAGTGTGGTAAGTCAGTTCATGCATACACCTCGGGAACAACATATGGACACGGTAATGAGAATTATGAGATACATTAAGTCAGCCCCAGGAAAAGGAGTCTTATTTGCGAAATATGGACACTTGAAGATTGAGGCATATACTGATGCTGATTGGGCAGGATCTACAATCGATAGGCGCTCTACTTCAGGATATTTCTTTGTTAGAGGAAATTTAGTTACATGGAGGAGCAAGAAGCAAAATGTTGTTGCACGCTCTAGTGCAGAGGCTGAGTATCGCGGAGTAGCTTTAAGTATAACAGAAGCTTTATGGCTGAAACTCCTGTTGCAGGACTTAGGCTATGGTCCAAAGGAACCTATGAAGGTGTATTGTGACAGTCAAGCGGCGTGTGATATTGCGGCTAATCCAGTTCAGCATGATAGGACGAAATATGTAGAGGTGGACAGATTCTTCATCAAAGAAAAATTAGATGAGAAAGTTATTGAGATATCCAAAGTGAAGTCAGAAGATCAACTCGCAGATATCCTAACCAAGGCTGTTTCGACTCGGCTCTTCTGGAAATTTGTTGACAAGTTGGGCATGTTCGATATCTATGCACCAACTTGAGGGGGAGTGTTGAAATATAGTAATTGTATATTCTGTTTCCTATTATATAGGAAACAGATTTTTCAAATCTCTCATCTCTCCAATCTTCTCTCAATCTCTTTTCTTCTTCTCCAAGAATGTAATTCATATATATAGATGTATACAGTAAAGAAATAAACAACAAGAAGAATAAGAATTATTTTCCCCAAAATTATTTTCTTCATGTTCAACGCAGATGATCTAAAGATTTTCAACTCGATATATTAACCACCAAATCCATCCAACATGATAACCGTGCTAGATGAGAAATCTACCAAGAAGAAGTTTTTCATAGCAGGTATGATCGAAGGGTTGAAGGAGGATGCACTTAGGAAGGAGAGTCAGAAATCAGCATCAACTTCTGTGAATTTCTTGGAGGTGGATTGTACTTTGATTGGAAGGAAAAGTGTATGTAGGGGTAAGGTCCGTGGCCACCAGTACAAAGGGATTGAGCATTATATGAGAGACTGTTGCAAGTGGTTGAGTCAGAGGGGTGCCAAATCTAATGCCGTAGAATCAGATGTTGGCTTAAACAGTGCTTTTGTTTCAAGTTCCTTAGATGCAAATTCTGGTTGTTCTTTTGATTCGGTTAGTTCTTCTCAAGTTTACCCCGAGAGGGAAATGGTTTCTACTTACAAATTTGCATCATGTCGTTGTGTGAGAATGAAGGTTGATAAGATTTGTGAAGTAATGGTTTTTACTTACAATTTTGCCTCATGTCGTTGTGTGAGAACGAAGATTGATAAAACTTGTGAAGTAAGGGGTGAGAAAACAGATGAGTCAAAGATGACAGATGGAAGGGGATACACACTAGAGGAGGGCATGTATATTCATTTGATGAAGCGGAACCTTATATCCATGATAACTCTAGAAGCTCGGGACTGCAGGTACACAGATTCAGGTGGAGTTCGATCAGTTTGGAAAAGTTATTGTAAGGTGATGAAGGGTGAGAGGGGGATTGAGCAGGGTCAGCACAACCTCTACCAGCTTTGGAGGAACAGAAAAACATGCGCAAGTGTTTCGAAGCCCATTGTTCCTAAAGAACCATCTAGTATGTCGTTACTAGAATCATCCGAGTGAGATTGCGACATTCGAATATCGTTGGAAGGTGGAGAGAGCCTTAAGGTAGGTAGAGTTCGTGTAGAGGATGGCACCTCCTTGATTACATCTACTAGGGTGTGCCCTTGAGGGGGGCATACAGCGGGAGAAAAACAGGTGGAGATAGATTCAACTAGTAGAGGAAGCCATCGAAACGAGTTGTTTGCAAGAAGAGAAGGAAAAGAGTCTAGAAGTTTTTAAATCACACATGTATGAATTCATGAGTATGCAATCCAAGGTAAAGATTGTTGGGTTTATGTCTTGCATACTATGTTGGATAAGAAGACGATGAGACTATGGAGAAATCGAGACGATCAGAGACCGAGTGGAAGCAAGGAAAATAGTCAGCAGCATTAGCAGCAGGTGGAGTTGCGGTCGACCGTACTTGGGGTGCGGTCAACCGCCCTACTATGCAGGAGTTCCCAAGAGGGGGACGGTCGACCGACCTTTTGGTGCGGTCCACCGAACGCGGCGCTGATGGATTATTTGGGTTGGGTCTTGGTGATTAGAAGCCCAACTTGCTCTTCAAGTCAGATTTTACGGCTCTTATCATAGGGTTTTCTCTTTAGGAATATCCAATAGTTATTGTATCAAGATATCAAACTAGGATTTCTCTATATCTCTATATATTGTTGTTATTGGCCTCCATTGAGAGCCAATAAGAGAGAGAGAGTACTTTATTGAAAGAGAGATTGAGTGATTCTCTAATTGTAAACAACTAGTACTTGCTGGTGCGGCTTGAGAAATGGAGGTGAGAATTGTAATATTCTTGTATCTTCTCTAGTTGAACAACAACTTGGATTTCTTCTCCCCCGGATTAAGGCGAAAGCCCCAACCGGAACAAACGTGTGTATGTTTTGATGTGTTTGGTATGATCTATGGTATGTGTTTGATGGTTTGTGTTGATTGCATCGAATAACTCAATAAGATCCTCGGTAGAATTCCTAATAGGATTTTAATCAAATTATTCACATTGGAGAAGGCAAGTTTAGTTTAGTGTGCAAGGGCTTGCTTCATGAGGGCACTGTCGTGGCATCCAAAACTCGATGTTGACATCCAAAGCAGGAACTCGTTGAAGGGGTGATAATAGGGTATCTGGTATGTGTTTTATGTTTGGTTCTAGAAGGGTAATGTAAGCAAAGAACAGAAGGCTGTCAAGAAATTAATTAATTTTATCTTGATGTAAATATTGGAAGAGTTTTGTATCAAATATCTGATTACTGATCGATGACAGGTAAATTTGTGTTAATTTTTTGTCATCAAACTAAATATTTGCTTACTATTTTTCTGTTTGTTTTCTGGTTTTCTGAGACTCACATTCTTTCTTCTATTGCATCTGAAATTTATTAAGTGAAAATAACAATAGCCATTTTCTGTAATAAGAGAAAACTTCCCTGGGTACAAATGCTCGTGTAATGTCTTTGCTGGCCATTGCTCTTTTATTTTTCTGCTAATATTTCTTGTTGTTGTTGTTTACCTAATCGATGGATTTACTTGGAGAAAAATCCAGTTACAGTTTGGATATTGATTGAGTTATATAAGTTTAGATACCTCCAGAAAGCTCGACTTTAGAAGTAGATAACTGAAGATATCTTAACTCCGAAAAGTATCAGCCTGAAGTTAACTAATTAACTTCTCGTACATCGTAAATTGGTTGGTTATCTATCTCTGTTAGAGGGATACAGTGATCCTCGTCGTAATATCCAATTTTGGCTATGTTTTTGGATTATTTAGAATATCGTGAGAATAAGACGACGATTGAAGCCTTACAATATTTGTATCTTTTGAGTTGGCTCTGTACCGTATTCTTTTCTTCCTCTTCTCCCTTCTCTCCTCTCCTTTCTCGCCATAACGTCCAAGATTCATCTGCCTAATTCCCAATTTCGCCTCCTACTCTATGGGTTACCAACTCGTGCATGGCAAAGTAACAATCTACCATTTACACACTTTTACAGCAGAAACAACAAGGACATAATGTAATGCCTAGGTAGTCCATGTACAGGACATGATTGTATGACCGATGTAGGTGTAACGATAAATAAACATGATCCAAATCAACCCAAATCAATAAAACATCCGTAGAGGACCCTTAACATAGTTAAATGGAGAAATACTCGCGATGGTGAGTACAAAGTTGTGGGATGATAGACTTTGTCGTTTATGAACTGATTTTTACCTACATGTATTTGTCAATACTCCATTCTCACTTTCAAGCGGAGTTTCAAACCCAACCAATAGGGCGACGGATCATATTCTTACTCGATCCAATAAGTTAATTGGTCGTTGGGAATGTTTTCGAGTTAGAGTTAATGATCCAGACACAACACACGGAATGTCAAAAGTTAACATCTTGATCCACACCTCAATTACTAGTCGAATTGGTTCTCTCTCATCGAGGCAATGAAGAACAATAAGAGAGAGGTCTGATTCCTGATGTTCATCTCCAGTTGTTTTTCTTTGATAGAACAAGATCAATCGATTTTACTATCTACAGATTAAAAAAAAATTACATGCATATGTGCAGGTATCCTGTACCTGTATGCATTACAATTTTGAGCCTTCACATGAAATTCAGTTTCAAGGCTAAAATGAGGTAACCGAAGACATCTAAAAGTAGTCGCAAATCAAGCTTCAGCTCGAACTGCAAAAACTGAGATACTCATATTCATGTAGCTTCTGCAAATCACCAAAGACTTGTATTCATGTACAAGTACTGAGTAGAAAGAAACCTGTGAAATTACTTACAAAGTGATTTCTGAAGCTTCAGCTAAATAAAGCATTCACAATTTCTCATTTACTGACAATAATTAATTACAGAACACGAAAAAAAGAAAGATAGTAAACTTGAACAAAAGGTTGATACAATGAAGAACTTTATTGTGATGTAAACCCCTCAAAAACCTAGGAATGTTTTACAGGTAGAGCATGGACAAAAAACAAAAAACAAAGAACAAAGACTGACCAAAAAGGCCTAAGATATTTTTACATGACAGCATATATAAGAACCAATATAAGAACTTCTCTAGTTTTTCAGCGGTTGAAGCCCTTTCGATATTGGAAGAAGCTTATTTCAACTGAGAAGTTGTAGAGCAAGAGAAGATTTATTGATATGAGATTTCTGAGAGAGATTCTATCTGAAAGAAGATTACAGGTTTTTAAAAAAAAGGATAAATTAAGGATATCCCCATTGAAGTTTTAAAGATAAGCATGTCCTCTGTATAGTTGTTCAATTTTAAACAATTTGCACCACTTAAACTTTGAAATTGCAATTTATGCCCCTGTACTTATGCCAATTTAGGCCAATCCATACACCACTTTTGGATCACAATAAATAAGAAATACAATTTGGTTAACATAAACTGGCACCATAAAGTTCAGAAGGTGTATAGGTTGACCTATCTACAACATCATCCATATAACCTGACTTCGCTAAATTCTGACATCCAATTGGAGATCAGTGGGTTATACAATACACATAAAACATCAGATGCAAACCTTTTAAAGACTCAAGGGTGCAAAATGTTTAAAAAATAAACTGTGGGGAAATTTTTGCTTTACTGTTAAACTTTAAGGAGGGATTTTGATAATTTACCCCCAGAACACCCAGTTAAATGTGGGACCACCTTGCGAGCCCATGCTGCTACTGCTGAAGGAGTGAAGGGCAAAACCACTCCTTGAAAACATCAAACCAATCGAACCACTGGGCGTGCTCTCAGTCTAAGCAGTACGGGCAGAGAGAGAATACTTATATGGTATAGGTTGCCGGTGAAGATTTGAAGAAGATGAGGAAGGAGCCAAGGTAGTGACAGAAAAACCAACAGGGTAAGGAGCGACAGGCAAGTCTGCAAGAGAAGAAGCTGATGGACCGTAACTAAGTATACCCATTGAGTGATCATACTTGCATGTCGACCCGAATTTGCAAATTCCCCGTTGCGCATAGTGTGGACAAGGTAGTGCTCCCTGTTATTCAAGGTCACTTTAGGAACGGACACAGAAATGAAGTATTAAGAATATGGTATAACAAATGGATTTTACTCCAAGTTAGAACTAGTCATTCAGAATGCAGTCATACAATAGTAATTTAATATCAGAAACATATAGCAGCTATAATTTTGATTTTTTTTTTATAAAAAAAAAAAGGATACTACCTTAACTGCAAACTATTTACTTATTATAGTATGGAAATGGTAAGAAAGCATGAACAGCAATAGATCAACGTAAAAATAAAGAAGAAACAAGAAAAACCTAGGAGTGAAATTAAAAAGTTACTTCAACTGCTAACCATTTAGAGAGAGAAGCAAATATAAATTTTCCTGCATTTTTTTGGCACTATAGTTTAGATGGAATCATTCAACGAAAGGAAACCATGTCCATCACTCACCTTATCTGATATTATAGTTTAACCAAGCATGTACGTACCATTTTAAAAGTTTATGCTGCTACCTACTGAAATACCAGATGACTAGAACTACTGAAAACTAAAAGCCAACCATTTTTAGAGACACAGAACTTTCAACACTCTCAGTGCCCATCCCCAAAAATCCAATTATCCAATCTGTTCACTGTGATCTGCAGCGTCTAACGATGAAAAGTCAGATTTAATGATTTACCCAAGCATCAAGCAAATATAAAATTTTACTCCTTATAAAAAGCGATACTCCAGTCTCTTCCTTTCTTCACAATGGTACGGTCATCATACTAATTTACAAGGAACTTTACGAGAGTATGAAGTTATCCATTGTTCGCACCAATTATATCTACTTTTCCATTTAAAGAGTGGCTTGTATTCACCTACTAATTTCAATATCATATGACAATTATGATGCATAATCAAGAATGCAAACTCCTATTAGCTCTATGACACTATTCTGCAACTTTTACCACTGGCATACTTGGTAAACACATAGCCAGTATATAACCTCGTAAATAAATAGTAAAAGATGACAATTAGTCAAACAACCTGAGTTGTAGCTCGAATGGTAAATGGATGGGATAAAGGGAGGTCTCAGGTTCTAAGATGTAGCCTTTATTTAAAAAGGAACTATCTGAAAATTCATCTGTCAATTTGAATTTTATACCATAGATCTAGATTTCCTAGACTACATTTGGGTCATCAAAGCGTCCACATAATTTTTAGTCATTAACTTGGTTCCATAAACTGCATAACAAACTTTAAATGCTACAAGTTAAAATCCCTCGCATATGCCATGTATGATGACAGTTACTGCCAAACAAGTATTGATTAACTTGCATTATGTGAAACAAGTTCAATCAAGGATAGACTTATTTTAGGAAACATTTATTCTATAGAAAATAGTCAACAATACATTAAAAAGAACAAAATAGAATTGCTTCCAATCCGCAAATATATCCCTATTAACTATTATCTTTCTTCCTCTAAATGATCCTCCTTGAACACCCAAGATGAACTCATCCTTCCAACTATGCAAGCATCATCTTCATTTACTATTCAATTGATGCTTAAAAGGTGCTTGGTGCTTGCCGGTGTATCTTGTTCCTCTGAGCTATGTACTAGATCTGTTATCAAAGGCTTCACTATTTATATTGCCATCCTTAAATGCCCCCTCAGTCACCTACATAGAGACGAAATAATTTGAAGCTAGCATATTAGTCATTAGTTGACTGTTTGGACAATCCATGCCAACCTATAGTTTGCAGAAAATAAAATTTAAAAAAGGAATAAAGCACTTGCTATGCGCAAGAAGGTTACATAAACCTAACCTAAAAGAGAATAAAAGGACTCCTACTTGGGGTCTACTAATAACATTAGCATGCAATCTCAAAATGGTATTAGCAATGCAAAATCAAACACATTTCAGGTGTGCCGTGTGGCAGTAGATCAGAAGTATACCCCAAGGTTCATCCAGAAATGGAACTGAAGACGGATTCGGCCCGGATCTAACAAAAAGCATTTGTGGATCCACTAAGTTGTAGAATCTACTTGAGGATGCAGACTTACTAAGCATGTAATAGAGGGAAATTTTGAGGATCCACACCCAAATTTTTGAGTTTGGGGTTAGATTCAGATTGGTTACTGTTTGATAATCAGGTGGGGTGGGGTGGGGTGTTGAGGGATGGTGTGCTCTTAAATAATAAATACAATAATGGAGAAATCCGTTAAAATCAGTTATAAACAAGCCAGCCGAACTTCACCAATATCTGCTATTAAGCCTGTTATACAATTTCTCCTTTATGCTCATGCTCATCGGTTTTATAAATCACCCTGGTCATGCATCTAACATGGTGCAAGAAAATCTTATCCCATTTCATTAATCTTAAGTTATATGCAATCACCCCCAAAGCATCACTAAATTTCACAGGGAAAATTCATTAATTTTGCTGAAGCTTTCTCAGATATCGAAGCATCTGGTCCTCCCTAATTTTGTGTTAATAATATGCATCACATGTTTTATTTTCAAATATTCCTTCTGGTGGAATATAAATACTAAACCCTCAAATCTAATCACAACTTCGGAATTTTGGTGTATTGGTAGGGTCTGTCTTTCACATGGTATCAGAACCACCTAAGTTCGAATCCTACTGGTTGCACATATTAAAATGTGGATTTAAAAAATAAAAAATCTATTGCGTGTAGTTGTGTATAGTCTAGGTCTTGGCCCACATGCCCCAAAAAGATGGCCTTCAACCTACAGGGGCGTGTTAATACCACAACTTCGGAGTTTTGATCTATTGCCAGGGTCTTTCACACCTTCTAAAGTACAAATATAGATACAGAGATATGCAAACAGGACCAAATATGAAATAACAAACTAAGAATTTTCTTATAAGAATTATACAGTATCTGACTTGTAATCTACCACCAGATAATCTAACTAGAAACCAAAACTAGTGAAAAAGAAGAAACATCTGAAGATAAGACCACCTAATTGAATGGCATGTAGCCTAAATACCTTAACTGAGCAATGCATAAGGATTAATACTTTTAGATGGTCCTCAAGACGGAACCAACATTTTTAAGGGGAAAAGAAAACCTTAAATAATTTTATTTTTTTCTTTACTCAAAGATGGTAATCGCCACCATGTTAAAGCCTTAAGTAATAGTGTATGAGATTTTGTCAAGTAATAACAATAGGAAAACAAAAGCAGATTGCATGTCATGGTAAAAAGCAATCAAGATTTAATGGATAGTCTCAAAACAAGACCTAAGATTAAGGAAAAATTATTGAGTTATAAGTTATAACATACAGTACTTTTCTTCAAAAATTCATTTAATGATTTCAGCACCTGTAATACTTCACAATTTAAACTACAAGACAAAGGTAAAATTAGTCAATGATCTATCTCAGCAATGCAATACAAATCAGTAAGCTGTAGTGTTTAAGAGAAAAATTTATAAAAATCCTATCTTCGAAAAATACAAAAACAAAAAATAATATTTGGGGAAGCAACATACCGGGCGCATAGGATGACCAGTGGGGCTAAGGACACAATCCATCCTTGACACTCTCCATTCAGGTGGGTGGTGGTATTTACAAGTTGGACCGAACTTACAATCCCCAGTCCTCATGTAATATTGGCACTCAAGTTGACCAGGTCTCTCTGGAAAGTTATGTTCTTTCTGACTACTGCTCGAAGGGCCCGCAGAAGATGAAGAAATATAAGGCCTGGGATACATGGGAGCAGAAGAGGGCAGTGGGTTTGATGAACCATACACGGATCCAATTTGAACACTGTGTTGTCCCCCAGGAGATAGTGCAGGACTTACTGTTGGCTGCCTCAAATAGAA
Organism: Hemerocallis citrina; assembly: GCA_017893485.1. Taxonomy (NCBI): domain Eukaryota; kingdom Viridiplantae; phylum Streptophyta; class Magnoliopsida; order Asparagales; family Asphodelaceae; genus Hemerocallis; species Hemerocallis citrina. The sequence continues at coordinate 22,708,497 of CM030359.1, read as the reverse complement.
ACCGTATTAAAATTAAGGGGAATTTCACCCTTCTAGTTTTCCTTATCTACTCTTAATTAACTTTATAGGGTCACTCAACTTACTGATATTAGCCAAAAGAGGTCTTCTAGAGTATTTTGAATTTGAAATTTAACTGGACATGGTCGGAAACTAACCAGTTTGTTGAACTAGGATTTTTTATCCTCGAAAGTCACTTTGTCAAATTCATTAACTTAAGGTTGGAAATTGGGCTAACTAATATGCGCTAATTAACAAGATCTAACATGTGTTAGCATTTATAAAGAGATAATTGGAAAATACTAGTCAATTTGAAGTTCTGCACACATTGAACAAAAATGAGAGAGACTATACGAACCGGATGAGGACTCCAACCAGGAAAAGGAGCAATTCCAGGCGAGATCATCATCGAACCATATGGGGGTTGCATGAAAGGAGGAGGTAGCATTGAAGGCCGTGCAACTTGCCAGTTTGCTATGGTGGGGACTTGGACTGTAGGATAAAATGCAGGTGGTGAAGAAGGAACCGGAGCACCACCAGGCTCTGGGTGATGAAACTTACAGGTCGACCCAAACTTGCAGTGATTGTTCCTCACATAATAAGAGCACTCCTTCTCCCCCTATCAGTTACAATAAACCAACATGAGAGCAATAAATTGCAAAGTATCATGTATTTTTCTCATACCGCCTCAAAAAAACATCAGTATTACCTACGCCCCTCCCTGCAGAAAGAAAATGATATTTTGATTTGACCCCCATAAAGTTAAATTGAATCATACTAAATACACTTTCAAAGAGACTAAAATACTTTAATCTAAAACACATACCCTTTGAAAGTAATATCTTCCTCATATAACTTGAAAGTTTAATATGGTTTATAACAACATAAAAATATATCAAGCGGTTTAGGGAATACATTAAAATGACGAAGTTTTTGGAACAATATTCAAAATCCCATTTATTCACATATAAACAGGTAATAATATGGAAAGAAACCTAACTGGACGAAGTGGGTAGCCATAATAATTTAACGGGATTGGGCGAGCAGATCCGGTGCCGTGTCTTGGATGGTCATACTTGCATGAAGGGCCATACTTACAAGTACCAGTTTTTATAAAGTACTGCACATCAAGAAGAACATCATGTTAAGCAACGAATGGAAACTCAAGGACCCCTTCAGGATTCACTGTCTTTCCAATTTTAATAGTAAAGAAAGCTACGGCTATGAAAACTCTAAACAGTAAAGAGAATAAATTATCCACTAAGCGGTACATACTTTCATTAAAAAATAAAACCTCATTTTGTTATGTTCCTTGAGAAATACCAAATCGAAATGGAGATTGCTCTGATCCTCAAAAGGATCTAAAATTACAAAGCCAAAGGATGTGTGCCCATCAGCTGTCTGGACAACCAACCTTAATAAATACACATGCAACCCTGATTCTCTAATATATATAAAGGTCACAGCAGAAAATAAATTAGAGACTATGTTGCATTTGTTAGGATTATGTCTTGCATACTCGTTGTTTAATTAGAGAAAGAGACGATGAAGCACGGAGGTCGACGCATCGAAGAAGAGATGAAGTTGGAAACAAAAGCAGCAACAGTAACAGAGGACTGTGCAGTCGACTGCACACCCCTCTCGTCCAGACCGGAAGAGTTGCGGTCGACCGCCCGCGGCTGCAGCAATATTTTGGGCCTAGGTCATGGTGATCGTTTCGGCCAAATTTTCAAGTCCAAATCAAATCGTACGGCTCCTATTCAGTGATTTCTTCTACACGATATATCGGACGACTGAGATATCAAGACTAACCTAGAGTTCTCTCTATTCTTTTATTTATTGTAATGGCCTCCAATATGAGAAGCCAAGTACTTCATTGTTATTTTCTCAATTGCAAAGAGAGACTTGAAAGAGAGTTCTTGATGAGTGGGTTTAATTTCTTATATTGAGTAATTCTGTAACTCCTTGTAATTCTCTCTAGTTTAATATTATATCTCCCTATGTTTTTCTCTGGATTAAGCGAAAGTTAACCGGAATAAATCCTCGTGTGTTTGTGTTGAATTGGTGGATATACTTGTTTAGTTTGTCGATTGATTCGTATCATCTGCATCATCATCCTCATTGCTCTAATTAGTTCCGCTGGGCCAGATATGTTTGACGAAATTTTTCAACGAGTTGTGGAGAGATTCCTCTCCCTATCACTACACCCCAACAAAGTGGTATCCAAGCTTCAGGTTGCCAAATTCCTTGGTGAAGATGGCAGGTCACGGTCTTTTGAAGATCAAACAGCTCGATGGAAAGATCAACTTCAATCTTAGAAAGGTCTACAGTTAGCCGTCAAGAAAAATGAAAATCCATCCGATATGAAGGAGGATGTCTGGGATGATATTTGTGAAAGAGACATAAGTTTAGTCCGACTATCATTGCAAATTTCTTGAAGAAACTAGCGCTGCGAATTTATGGGAAAAACTCATAGCTGACTATAGTTCGTCGTTACTAGATTGGATGCATTGAAAGAAGAAGTTATTCCGTTTATTAGTGAAGGTACAGATCTTCAAGATCACATCACAGAGTTTAACAAGGTGCTATCCGAACTCAAGACGATAAACACGGATGTGAAGGAAGAAGATAAAACTTTCAACTTGATATATTCACTGCTAGATTCGTACAAGCATTTGATAACCACTATGCTACACGATAAATCTGCCAAGGAGGATCTTACGGTGAATGGTATAATCAAAGCCTTGAAGGAAAATTAACTTAGGAAGGAGACTCAGAAATCATCGTCTGCTCCCATAAGTTGTCTAACAGTGAAAGGTCCTTCAATTGAAAGTCAAACTGCATTACAAAAGAATTCTATCCGTTACCAATATTGTAAGAGGTCAGGACATATCAAGAAATATTGTTGAAAATTGCAGAAGCAGAAGAGCACCAAGGATGACAGTACTACCGCAAATATGGTTTACCCTTTTAAATCAAGTATTTTGTGAAATCTTGTTTCAAATTCTTTAGAAGTGGATTCTGCTTGGTTTCTTGACTCGGGTAGTTCTGCTCGTATTTGCTCCAAGAGAGTTGTTTTCTACTTATAAGTCTATTACAAGGCGTTGTGTGAGAACGAGAACTGGGAAGATTTGTGAAATAATAAGTGAGGGGACAGTTGAGTTGGAGATGCCATGTAGGAAGAAGTACACTCTAAGGAAAGTCTTGCATATTCCTCTGCTAAAAGGGAATCTGATTTTCTTGGGAACTCCTAAAACACATGGCTGTAGGTACGCAGCTCAAGGAAGAGTTTTGTCTGTTTTTCATAGTCGTCGTAAGGTGCTTAGAGGTATGAGAGTTGTTGGATCAAGCAAACACAACCTCTACAAGCTTTGAGGGATCCAAAATACCAATGCAGATGTTGCTTCTTTTCCTGATATTCCCGCAAGTTCATTTATTCTGCCGCAACTAGCATCATCAACAAGGGTCCATGACGTTCGAATATCGTCAAGAGGTGGATAGTGCCTCAGGTTAGATAGAGTTCGTGCGGAGGTTGGCAACTCTATGTTAATGCCTACTGAAGTGTGCTCTTGAAAGGGTATACTGATCAGTGAGATTGAGTAGAAAATTTGTTCAACTAGCTGAAGAAACTATCGTTAAAAGTATGTTCGCAAATGGAGTTTAGTAGAGTTCAGAGATTATGAATCACATCATGTTGATAGCACTCGTATGCAATCCAAGGTGGAGATTTTTAGGATTATGTCTTGCATACTCGTTCAATTATAAGAAGAGACGACAAAGCACGGAGGTCAAAGCGTCGAAGAAGAAATGAAGTTGGAAACAAGAGCAATAACAATAACAATCGACTTCATAGACCTTGGGTCCAGACTAGTAGCAATGTTTTGGGCCTAGGTCTTGGTGATTGTTTCGGCTCAATCTTCAACTCCAATTCAGATAGTATGACTCCTATTCAATACCTACTTCTACAAGATATATCGGACAATTAAGATATCAAGACGAACTTATGGTTCTCTTTATTCTTCTTCTATTTATTGTAATGACCTCCAATATGAGAGGTAAAATACTTCACTGATATTTTCTCCATTGCAAAAAAGGTTTGAGAGATAGTTCTTGGTGAGTAAGTTTAATTCATTGTATTGAGCGAATATGTAACTCCTTGTAATTCTTTTTAGTTGAATATTATATCTCCCTATATTTTTCTCCGGATTAAGCGAAAGCTAACCAGGATAAATCCTCATGTGTTTGTGTTGGATTGGTGGATCTACTTGTTTGGTTGTTCGGTTAATTCGTCTCATCTACCTCGTCATTCTCATTCTTCTAATTAGTTCCACTACACCATAGGTGTTCGACGAAATTCCCCGATAAGAGTTGTGGTGAGATTCTTCTCCCTATCACTACAACCCAACATCATTAAATTAAAAAAAAGGAATAGATGAGAAAGTTCTAGAGCTAACAAACATAATCTGATATGGGTACCATTAAACACTATACATGGATAATTTACTATGACATGATAGGTTCTGTTTTTCTACCTGCCTTTCTATATCATTAATAAACTAAATAGCTAGAGAAAATTCCTCAACAGTAGCAGTGCTAGAAAGCACCGCAATGATCACAAGAAAATGGAAATTCAAACTCCATTAGTAATAGGTACTACAGTTAACGGCTCAATATAACTACACAAACAGTACAATGTCCACAACTTACAAGGAAGTAGAATTCTTGGCATTCATTAACACTCCGAATTATATCAACATATTAATATGATTCTACAGTTCTCATCATTCTGAATCCAAACAACGATTCAGTAAATTATGTTAAAAAGGAACACAGTTTTGCAAGTTCAATTCTTTGACATGCTATAGAACATTTGAATAATTGTAACAGAAAGAGCAACAGTTATTCGTACCTTTAGACAGTTTGCCGTGAACAATCTCATGGCAAAAAGATGGTAATAGAGTCATGGGTTCCCTTAAACAGTTTACATTTGTAACTGTGAAATAACCATATATGCCACTAACCAAATCTACAAACTTGTAGTGAGGCCTTAGGGATTTATATTTATATTCTAACATGCCACCAAAGGTCCGTGCCCATTGTGTAGGTGAAGCCTGGGTTGAAGAGTTGATTTTTTAATTCAATCCAAATTTAATATGTACCCGAGCAGAATTGAACCTGGATTGCTCTGCTACCATTTGTGTACCATATGTGAACTGACCCTATCACACCAAAATTCCGAGGTAGTAGGGAGAGATTTATATTTATATTCTAATAGTAAGAAAATTAAAACATGGAATTTCAATTGGAGGCACCCCTTCAAAGATTACTACTGAATAAAGCAGCGTGAATTACTACATCATCCTTAAGTAAAGGTAAACTCGCTCTTATTAACCAGATCAATCCTGTAAAAGCTGTTATACAAACACAGTTAAAACCAATACCTGACAAGCAAGCTGCCCCATGCGCTCCGGATACTCCCCACCTCCAATCACCTGCTAAGAAAGAACAAAACATACGCAATCCGCATGATAAATTACCAAAAAAACTCTCCTACCAACCAAACCACAAGTAATTTGAACTTTTCAGAATACATAAAATTTAGGCCCATTCGACCAACATTAACAGGTAACTCAGTTATCATTAGACTTCCCCTATATTATCCACCACATACAACGCACGTGAAATTGTAATGGAAAAAAGATTATTTTTTTCTCTCTCACACACCTTCTCCCACTTTGCCTAAGGGTATCATAATAAGAATAACACATTCCCAAAATTGCAATGTACTTTAGACACAGTAATGAAGATTTCTCAGTAATGTAGTATACCAAACACAATAATGAATGATTTCCAAGGAATTCAGTATGTTGTACTGGATTCCCCTGAATCTGATTCCCACTGTCACATTCCCCGAAATCCTCGGCACACCAACCACCCTCTAAATAAAAACCACCTAGTCACAATAGCGCGGCACGTGCACTATATGTGCTTTTTTTCCAATCCTAATCCACCCCCACCAAATTCCACGCAAATCCGCAAACTCTTCACACTCCCTAGTCCTAAACCCACACTACTACTCATAAACCAACATCCCCAACCCCACCAACCCAAAACCCACCCCCACCTACTAAATGCCACAAAACCATGACCTAATTAAAAAACAGCGAATTGGGTGTCACAAATTATACCGGTCGGTTTCGCGGGTGGTTGAATCTGCACCGGTCGCCGTACCCGCATGTTCCGGTCCGCATGTAGTACGCGCAATCCTCCTCCCCCGCCCGCTCCGGGTACGGGCTCCGAACCAGCTGCAACTGCCACATCAGCCCTTCAAAAACAGCAAACCAATGCAACATATCAACAACCCCAAACCCTACAACTACAATTTCCCAAGATAGCAAGGTCTTATATGCAAAAAGAATGTTTTTCCCCCCAAAAGAAGCCACCTTCAAGTCCAGTGGCGGAGTCCATGGCGAGTCCGGAACGTTCTAGAAGGTTCTGGTAGTGCGATCGGAGATTCAAGGTCTTTTCTTCTTCTCTTTGGTATTCCGATTTCAAAAGTGGGATCTTTTATTATTTTTGTGGGGGGGGTTTGGGGGAGGTTTTACGGTTGTTTATATACCGCCAAACCTGCTTATTTGCAGACAACACCCTACTGTTTGAGGGTAATTACCATCGAGAGATATGTTTGGCGGGTGGATGTTAATATATTATTACATCTTTCCACTTCTTTTATGGTGATTTAGGGAAATGGTAAGAATTTGGAGAGAGAGTTTTTTAGTTTGGACCTTGTGGGTTAGGGAATTTGCCTAGTTTGTTTTTGGAAAAGATTGTGTATAGTGGTAGGTGAGGAGGTAATCGACGCGTGGAAAAAGGTTTTAATGTAACCGGCTTGCATGATTTACACGCGGAATAAAGTTTTTTGGGAGTTTTGTCGGTCTTGGTAAGAGGTGAATGTGAGTTGTTAGATGGTTACAATTGGTTAATTGTGTATCTTTTGTAGACTATTTTTATACTTTATAGTGAAATATTGGAGTCCACAAAAAAATAAGTAATATGTAGTTTTAAATGTGTCTAATAAAGTTGTTTAAGATTTTTGTCAGTCTTGATTAGAGTTTTATGTGAGCTATTGGTAATTGTAGTAAAAGTAATATGGTTAACTATTTATTTTATGTTTTTGCTAAAACTAGTTACAGTAGTTATTGCTACTGATTTTGATGTGGGAGCAAACAGATGAAGTTGTGGATTCTTTTAGGAAATGAATAAGCAAACCTGTTGACTTTCACCGGCGTTTGGCTGGTTTCTCGCCGCTGCCGTGAACCTGCAAAAAATTCGATACACCGGGATGGATTCCGGCGACGAACCCTCCGACACTCTTGTCAGTAATCAGGAAGATCATGAAAGAGCTTTATGTTGAAAAAGATTGATTACCTTGTTATGGTGGGGGGAAATGAGTATTTATAGTTGCCTTTAGAGACAGTTTAGAGATAATGATCTATCCCTATGTCGCGGTGTTTCTGAATAAGATGTATAGAGTTTAAACTCGTTCCGTGATAAGAGAAACTGTTTAAATTGCCTCTTAGAGATAATCACTAATTTGAATTGCTTTTTAAATATCTGAATTGGTTTGTAGCGGGTCGTTACCCATACCCAATAGGACAGATCCGATTTTGGGTTATTGTGCTTTGAAGAAAGACCCAGTTCCAATTTCAGACCCGTTTGTAGGTAAAATTACTGTTTTACCCCTGAGAGCTTTTAGATTCAGCCCGATTTGAATGGTCCCAATTTAGTCCCATTTTTAGCCATATCACGAGCTCCCCACTCCTGAAGACTGAGTTCAACAGCCATTGAGGAGTAGTTTTAATGTTCTAGTGGCGTACGGGATCTTATCGGAGTTCTTGAGGGAGTTTGGATCTTGCTCGAGGTGTAACAGCATCGGTCTGAGCTTGTAAGGTGCCCAAAATGATTTTGCAAATTTTCTGGATTTTTCTGATTTTTTCTTATTTTTAAATTATTTTTGAATTATTTATCCAATTTTGCGAAGTAACAATATATTTTCAAAAAGTATTAATTAATTGTTCTAATTAATAATTATTTATACAGGAGTTCAAAAATATTTCCCTGAATTTATAATTACTTTTTTGAATTTATAAATAATTTTTTTGAATTATTAATCATTTTTCGCAATTTTTTAACAATTAATTCGAATTAATAATTTAAATAAAAGAATTAATCAGGGAATATCGACATTACACAATCTGGAGCATTGATCATGCTACTGGCATGAATTTTTGAATGATCAAACGGTGGATCTGGCGCTTAGACGACATGGCATAATCTGGACGCTCCGATCAGGAGCACGCATCGGAAGGTAAGCGTTTTCCCCATTTTCATGCTCGGTAGCTCGGATCCTCAGATTGCAGATCTGAGCTACGTGACCCGATCTGGGTCGTTGATGAAGATTATGCACGAAACACGAGGCGATGTTTTTCGCCATTTTCCAGCTCGGTAGCTCGAATCCTCAGAATGTAAATCCGAGCGACGTGGCGTGATCTGAGCCGTTGATGAAGATCAGGCACAAATCACAAGGCAATGTTTTTCTCCATTTTCCAGCTCAGATCCTCGGAATGTAAATCCGAGCGACGTGGCATTATCTGAGTCGTTGATGAAGATCATGCACGAATCACGAGGCGATGTTTTTTGCCATTTTCCACCTCGATAGCTCGGATCCTCAAAATATAAATCCGAGCAACGTGGCATGATTTGATTCGTTGATGAATATCAGGCACTGTCACGCCCCGCTTGCCACTATACAGAAATACCGGCATGCAACTGAGGTCCAGCGAATGATATACATCATCCATAAGCTGTGCAATTATAAGCTCAACAAGATATTTATAACACATTTACGCAGACAAATATAATGATCACATGAGCTGAAAATAAAATAACCATCATCCAGATAATACATCAACATCGGGTCAAAATGCCCGGGAATACAAGGTGCCATAATTAAAAATAATATGATAAGCAGTTCGCTATAACAACTAGATAAAATAGCGACTGAAAGAAAAACAACATGAAGTAGTAACAAAGCAGCAACGATCATCTAGAGAGTCTGCTCATCTGGTCCATCAGTACTTGTATAATCATTAACTCAAAGAAAAATAGAAAAGTTCCCGTTAGAGCAAGTTTCGGGCAGCAAGTAGCAACAAGCAGAAAAAGGGATAATATAACAAGATATAACATGGAAGAAACAAGAAGTAGAAGTACAAATACAATATGGAAGTAAGCAAGGAATTGGGACAATATGATCATGTAAGTAATAACTATAACTAGTGTATTCTAGACTTCAAGATATAAGTAATTGATAACCTAGGCTCAGTTAATCGATAATCATGTAATCAAGGATCGAGAGTCATGTAATCAAGAGTCATGTAATCAAGAATCATGTAACCAAGAATCATGTAACCAAGAATCATGTAACCAAGAATCAAGAGTCATGTAACGAAGAGTCGTGTAATCAAGAATCATGCTTAGTGGAAATCTCAAGTTTATCTGTTTTATTAACTTATCTAATGCACGCAATCATGTGTCTCATACCACAAGTTCGGTGCATATCAATCATGTGACGTTTAGACTTAAGTAGTGAATTCTATAGGATTATGTACTCGGGTCTTCCAGTGATAGTATCAAGACATGTAATCATGAATCATGTAATCGAGAATTATGTAATCAAGAATTGTGTAATCAAGAATCAAGAATCAAGAATTACTATTTCGGGAAACACGGGCCCCCTTCCGAGTATACTCCCCTATATTGTCCACTATTAAGCCGTACCCTTATAACCCCGGCTTGTTATTCTTTTATAATTAATTAGGAACATGCAGTTGGTACGACTAGTGGAACAGTATAATCAAATAGTTTAGTCAAGAAAAATATCAAGGGCAGTAATCATGGACATGAGACGTAAAACGAGTATATGTATCGATCGTAGTTATTATGGAATTATCAAGTGGTATAAAATACATTCTATCAACCTATTATATCTATGCAAGTTATTATTACAAGAACAATAATACATTCAGTTCATTAAATATGAAAAGTAATGGGTTTATATGCAAAAATGTATAGATGAATTTTTAGATAACTTGACATATCTGCATTCAAATTCACTTTCCCGTTGTTACAGAAAAGCAAATCCGATTACGTCAGAAATTCTAGAAAGTAGACTTTTTTCTGGTTCCAACGCATATTCACACGATACATTCTAAAGACAGTAGCGATACGTACAAATTCATTCTTCGCTGGTTTCGAAGTTTCGCGCGCATTCTGAAAATTCGGAGTCACAATACTAAAACTGCGATATCTCACAATCTATACATCAGATTGAGAAAATGTAGGATGTTTCGGATATCTAGACTCGAAGGGCTACGATTTTCATGTAGAAAGTTTTTCAATCCAGTGTCGGGAACATGGTCGAATTCTCAGTACAAGATACCGTTCGTAATCCCGTGCAGGTTCAGAAATTCACAATATGCCAGTACTAAAATCGCGATATCTCACAATCTATACATCCGATTGAGAAACCGTAAGATGTTCTGGATTCGGGACTCGATGGGCTACGATTTTCACGTAGAAAATCTTTAATCCAGTATCGGAAACATGTTCGAATTCTTAGTGCAAGGTCAAGAAATTTTAGAGATAGTAAGGTTGAATACTCGATATTCGATAACACGATTCGAAATGTGTTAACGGTTCACTCTTGAGTTGATATAGCATGGAACCAGTGACTAGAACAGAGTTTGACAATAAAATATGATGATAACTAGACTACTTGCCACGAGTCAAAGGAAAATGCTTGTACGAGAACAAAAATAGTGTACAAGGTACTTGCCTTATAATGTGACGATTACGGTGGTAGTGTTAACCACGGAAGGAAGCGACGTCGACAACGGACGGCGGCACAACGGCGGTAAGAATGGCGGTAAGACGGTAGCTAACGGTAGCAACGGTGAGCGACGACAACAACAAGGTGGCACGGCATCGGGTTATTTTTCAGGGTTCACGGGATCGTAGAAGCGGAGTCGTTAGCTCGAAGGTGGAATGTGAAGTGGAGCTTGGGCGTTGCTTGCTCTCGGATGTGAAGGAGGCAGAGGAAGAGAAGAAGGGAAAATGAAGAAGAATGGGATGTAGAGAGTGTGGTGTGTGTGTGTATATATAGAAGGGAAGGGAGGTGTGAATGCATTGCATGAGATGGGGTGTAGAAAAATCATGTGCAGGGGTGTAGAAAATCAAGGGATAGGAGTGCTGCATGTGAGGGTGTAGAAAAATGGGAGTGTAGGGTGGAAAATGAGAACAAGGTGTGGAAAAATTAGGGGAGAAAGAGATGGGGTGTTGAAAAATGTGGTGGAGGTGTAGAAAAATCAAAGTGGGGTGTAGAAAAATGTGATGGAGGTGTAGAAAAATGTGGAGAGGGGGTTGACGGATTGGAGAGGATTAGGAGTAGTAGGGTGGTGGAAAATAAGGTGTAGGGTTAGGCAGGATTAGGATTAGGATTAATCACGGTTTAAAATTTGTATTTAAACTCTAATCGAAAAATCACAAAATTATAGAATTGATCAGAAAAATATTCTGGCTTTAGATAAAGAGTCCAAAGAGAAAAAATAAAACTTCTGAAAATTGAAGTACAAAAATTCACGTAACAAAATACGTGCAACTGGAACAGGGAGTTACAGGCACGAATCACGAGGCGATGTTTTTCACCATTTTCCAACTCAGTAGATCGGATCCTCAGAATGTAAATCTGAGCGACGTGACATGATCTGAGCCATTGATGAAGATCAGGCATGAATCATAAGGTAATGTTTTTCGCCATTTTCCAGCTCGGTAGCTCGGTAGCTCGGATCCTCAAAATGTAAATCCGAGCGACATGGCATGATCTGAGCCGTTGATGAAGATCAGGCATGAATCACGAGGCGGTGTTTTTCGCCATTTTCCAGCTCGGTAGCTCGGATCCTCGGAATGTAAATCTGAGCGATATGCCGTGATCCGAGTCGTTGATGAAGATTAGGCACGAATCACGAGGCGGTGTTTTTTGCCATTTTCCAGCTCGGTAGCTCGGATCCTCGGAATGTAAATCCGAGCAACGTGGCGTGATTTAAGCCGTTGATGAATATCAGGCACGAATCACGAGGTGATGTTTTTCGATCTTTTCCTAGCTCAGTAGCTCGGATCCTCGGAATGTAGGTCTGAGCGACGTGGCGTGATCTGAGCCATTGATGAAGATCAGGCCCGAATCACGAGGCGATGTTTTTCGCCATTTTCTAGCTTGGTAGCTCGGATCCTCGGAATGTAGGTCCGAACGACGTGGTGTGAACTGAGTCGTTGATGAAGCTCATGCACGAATCACGAGGTGATGCGACCGGTCAATGAGTTTTGGGTGTCGTATCGTGTTCCTGCCTTTACGATTTATGTCGTTTAGCATTCTGATGGGCATTCCTAGTGGTTTAGAGGGCCCAAAGCGCACGGAAGCCCAAGCGGCACCCCCTCCTTTTCCTATAAGTCTCCACCCCATCCTTCATTTCCTCACTCTCTCTTCTTACTCTTTGGAAAAAAAATCACTTCTGGGTGACTCAACTGGTGTTCGCGGCAAATCGTTACTGCTTTTCAGTGAACTTTTCCGACCGTAGCTGTCAAATCAAGGTAAATATACATTTTATTTTATATATTTTACTAGATGTATAGAGTGTCGTCTGAGAGTGAGACCTCCACCTCGGACAAGGGAAGTGATCAGCTGTTAGCAGTCCCCCCTCTGGTGGACAAAGGGAAGGAGGTTGTTAGGTCGGAGATCGCCGAGACAATAGTGGAGGGGGTGAAGAGAGCGGGAGAGTTGGGCAGGCTATCGTCTACTCTATTTAGCCATGGAAAAGTTAGAGAGTACTCCGACGATCTTCTCGCGAAGGTTGTGTATGGGAGGCAGCTTCGTACGAAGAGAACAAGTCTAGGGAGCACTCTGAGGTTGACAACATCCCCTCGGTTCTTACGGAGAGGAATTTGTTGCATATCAGAAGAAGCTTCATGATCCCGTCAGAGTTTACCCTCCTCCTTCCTGGTCCAGGGTTCTGAGTGTGCTCGACAATCTCGCCGGATACATGCTTCTTCCCGTTCGATGAGCTCAACGCTGGTCTCCGTCTACCCCTACTGCCCTTCTTGACAAAGGTGTTACGGTGGTATGGACTGAGTCCTGTTCGATTCATGCCGAACATGTGGTGGCATGTCATCGACTTCATACTCTAGTGCCAAGCAGTGGGGGCCGAGCCTCAGGACAGCGTGCTCCGAAGTCTCTACGGATCAATCACATGAGCAAAATGGAGTACCGGTACTACTTGTCGCCACGGTGGGGTGTTAAATTGATCGAGAACCCAGACTCCATCAAGTTTTGGAAAGAGAAGTACTTCTTGATTCGAGGTAGCAAACCGTGGGACTTTCCCACGAAATGAAGGGAGGATGTGCCAAGGTGGGCGAACCTGTATTGACTCCGGAGAAAGATAAGGTTGTATCGAAACTCCTCGGTCGACCGACCTTGAGTTGGAAAGATATGACCGAAGAGGTTCTCTTCGGTGGGGGACTCAGTTTGATCGACCCCAGTATGCTTCAGATATTTCCCTTTGTTTTTATTTCTAATACTGCTTTCTTCGTGTGCTAACTTTTTCGGCCTTTGTTTCTGTAGAGGCCCCCGGTATGGACTTCCGAGCGATGTTGTTTGATCGAGGAGGATTAGTTGGGAAAGGTACTGATAGCAAGAAGAGGAAGAGAACGACAGCGGGGCCATCGTCTGGCCAAGCTGCGAAGGGATCGGCGGCGGCAGCCCCGATGGTTAACTTGGAAACCCCCTCTCTCACTCCGTCTGCCCCTTCTGCTACTCTTGTCCCATCGGCCCCTTCCGACCCTTCAGCTGAGGAATTCACTCTTGGCACTGCACTGGCGCTTGAGGCGCCACCTCTTACCGCCGAGGCTGAGGCGATTCTCACCGAGGAGCATAAGAGGCTCTTCGTCCCCGATTGGCGAGTGATGAAGCATGACGGCTTCCTCGGGGACGCTGTAATGAGCATGCAGGCAATCCGTCACTTGCAGACCCCGAAGGACCGAGCGGCGTTGAAGGCGGGGACAGTGGGCAACGATGCCCTTGAGATTGCTAAGGCGACCATGTCGGTGAGTAGTTTTTTGGGCTTTCGAAATATCCAAGTTTTCCTTGCGCTAAACGTTGGTTTTCTTTTCTTTTCTTTGTAGATCACGTGCCATTTTAGCCACATCTTAAAGCAATTTGCCGAGCAGGAAAAAGAGATCAAAGCAACGAGTGACAAGGATCGGTCGGAGAGAGCAAAGGCCGTAAAGATGTACGAGGCAGAGCGGCATCTGTCGGAGTCTCAGGCTACTCAGATTAGCCTCCTTAAGTCTACCTTGGCGAAGGCGAACGAGCAGACGGTTCGGGAGGCGGCGAGGGTGGACAAGGAGAAGTAGAGAGCTGACCAGGAGAGGGAGAAGGCCACGAAGGCCGTCGAGGACATGCCGAGGGAGTGGGATGCAGCGGTGGAAGCGACTATGGAGGCGATTAGGGCCGAGGCAAAAGAGCACATGCATACGAACATGGAACAGTCTTACGCTAGAGCCCTCAAACATGTGGAAGCTCGTGTCCCCGGTTTCAAAAGCTCGGGGTATAGCTTGTATACCCTTCTCGAAGGCGAAGTAGCCGAGGGGGCAGAGGGTGTCGGGGGAGAGGAAGAAGAATAAAAGGAAGAGGAGAATGTCGTGGCGAATCCTCAGTCGGCGATCGGGGAGGTACCAGAGGCGATCGTAGAGTAGCCCCCCAAGGTGGCTCCTTGATCTTTTGTATCTACACCCGTTCTCCCCCCCCCCCCCTCCCCCCCCCCCCCCCCCTCCCCTTCTTTTTTCTTTTTGTACTCATGCGTTATAGCAGATTGGCCACCGCTCTTGTATCTTCTTCTTCGGAAATGAAATGCTTTTTTGGGCAGTGTTTGGCTACAAGGCTTAAAGTTCATTGATTTTACTATAATTTGAACTTAGGACCAACCTTGTAGCTCTTATTCGAAGTCAGAACTAGTCTTAGAGTTAGAGCTCAGAACTATCTTGTAGCTCTATTCGAAGTCAGAGCGCTTTACATTTCTCTTTGATTGGTTTCCCCAGAGTAGCGAGGTATCAGTTCTCCGCTCTAAGCTTGGTGTTGCGAAGTTAGGCCTCACTCGATCTCAGGAGATACTTTTTAAAGCGGAGCGGGAGTTAGGTCATTTGAAGTTGACCTTAGGTCGCCGAGTTATTGAGATGGGACGCCTCGAAGAGAGAATTCGCGAAGTGCCCCCCGGCGGTGAGGAGGCCTGCCCTTCGATGGCTGTCAGCCAGGGTCTGAGGCTCAAGTTTCTACACCACTTTCTACACGCGGCGAGGACTGAGAGGGACGAGCTGAAGGGCTTATTGTCCAGAGTAAGGGCGGAGAGGGACAAGCTGAGGAACTCGTTGTTCAAAGTGAGGTCGGGGAGAGATGAGCTGAAGAATGTCGTGCTCGAGAAGAGTTTTGAGGCGGCTCATCTGTGAAGGACCATCTTAGAGCCATTCCATGGGAGGAGTACGAACGGGGTACCGCGCTTGAAGCTCAGAGTCACCTACGACTCTTTCAAGGAGCGTCTTATTGAATTAGAGGCGGAGAATCTTTGCTTGAAGCGACTCTCCGAAGGGAGCAACGTGAGGAGCACATCTTGCCCACGGGGGGGAGTATGCACAGGGAAGATTGTTCCATGAGTTAGCACTTTGTATGTCCCCTGCCCCACGGAATCCTGGGGATGCTCAAAATGGCATGGCGGGCTCGTCGAGCAGGGCGTCTATCGGAGCGACAGTCAGGCCCTTGGGTGCTGATAGCTCAACTCGGCTCGCTGGCCTAGAGACTTCTGTAGAGATGAGAAGAGAACCACACGCCGCTCGCCGACCCCACGTATCGCTTAATCGAAGCGTCCCCCTTCCTAGGAGGAGCTATGGTGAAATCTTGTAATTTTGTAGTTTGTCTTTTATGAGTTTTTGGTCTTGAATAAGACTTGTATCCCCAATTTTAATGAAATAATATATCGCATCTTTCGAGCTTCTTTTAAGAGTAATTGCTTTGCTAACTTTCGCAAGATTTTCAACAGTTGTGGGAGCAATTTCGAATGGTGAGCTACTTTGTACAAGCTTGTTCGCAAGTAGCTAAAGTAGCATCGAACCAAGTGTTGGACTCCGAACTTGTTGTTAAGATAGTTTCAATAGTTGTGGGAGCAATTTCGAATGGTGAGCTACTTTGTACAAGCTTGTTCGCAAGTAGCTAAAGTAACATCGAACCAAGTGTTGGACTTCGAACTTGTTGTTAAGATAGTTTCGACAGTTGTGGAAGCAATTTCGAATGGTGAGCTAATTTGTACATGCTTGTTCGCAAGTAGCTAAAGTAGCATCGAACCAAATGTTGGACTCCGAACTTGTTGTTAAGAGAGTTTCAACAGTTGTGGGAGCAATTTCGAATGGTGAGCTACTTTGTATATGCTTGTTCGCAAGTAGCTAAAGTAGCATCGAACCAAGTGTTGGACTCTGAACTTGTTGTTAAGAGAATTTCAACAGTTAATTTTTTGCCCCCCAGATCTTCAAGTTGATAAGTGTCAGGGCGGACAACTTTGGAGATCCTATACGGCCCCTCCCAATTAGGCGATAGCTTGCCTTTCTTACTCGGAAAGGAAATTGATAGCTTTCTAAGCACCAAATCTCCTTCTTTGAGATTAGTAGGGCGGACTCTCTTGTTGTACGACTGCTCAATCCTATGTCGATATATCTCCTAACTGATGGAGGATCTTTCTCATATCTCATCGATGAGGTCCAAGTTGCCACGAAGCTGGATGGAGTTTTGTTCTTCATTGAAGGCAACCAAGCGGGGTGAAGGAAGGCCAACTTCCAACGGGTTGACGGCTTCGGAGCCATATGTGAGGTTGTAGGGAGATTCTCTTGTGGGGGTACTCTTAGTAGTGTGATAGCTCCAGAGTACATTGGGGAGCTGCTCGACCCATAATCCCTTAGCAGACTTGTCCATTCTCTTTTTCAGGTCGGAGAGAATTTGTCAATTGGCATTCTCTACTTGACCATTGGATTGCGGGTGGGATATCGAGGAGAATCGCTACTAGATACCAAGGTCCGTACAAAAATTGCGAAAGGCTGCCCCCGGAAATTGGGTCCCATTGTCCGTTACCAAGATTCGAGGTACACCGAATCAGCAGACAACGTTTTTCCAAAAGAAACGCTGGACTCTGTTATCTGTGATCGTCGCTAGAGGCTCGGCTTCGATCCATTTGGAGAAGTAGTCGATTGCAACAACAAGGAACTTCAGCTGGCCCGGTGGTGGAGGGAACGATCCGAGCAAGTCCATTCCCCACGTTGCAAAAGGGGTTGGACTAGATAAGGAGGAGAGCTGGGCTTGGGGAAAGCAGCGGATTGTTGAGAACTTTTGGCAGGGGGCGCATTGGCAAATGTGCTGTTTGACGTCGCTGAGGAGTGTGGGCCAGAAGTATCCATAATTCAAGATTTTGTGGACGGGGGACCTTGCTCCCAAGTGAGCGCCACACATCCCTTCATGGACCTCCTTTAGAGCATACTAGGCTTCCGCGGGGGAGAGGCATCTCAAGTAAGGTCTGCCGTCCACCTGAGTGTAAGAGCGTTTGTACATGACTCCCTCGATGAGCGTGTACCGCTCGACTCTGGTTCTGATTTTTTGAGTCTCTTTAGGATCCAGAGGGAGGATCCCAACTTTGAGGAACTCGATCAAGGGCCTTACCCAATTCTCCCCGAGTACCAGGGGCACCCTCCATCAGTTCAGGACCATCTTCCTCGATGCTCGGCCTCATGAGGACTTCTAACAAGACGGTTTGTTCCAGACCCTGGAGGGAAGAGGAGGCCAGCTTTGAGAGGGCATCTGCTGGCGCCTTCTCTTCTCGGGGAATTCGCTGGAGTTGTGCATTTTTGAAAGAGGCCAGCAGCTCTTTGACTTTGGCCAAATATTTGGCCATACGACCATCTCTTGCCTCGTACTTATAACGCCCCGAATTCCAAATAAGACCGAATTCAAAGTTCCATAGGATCTTTACACTTCACTTCGTACAATTTTACAATGAAATTTGAACTTTTTATAATACATCAGAGTTCTTTACAATCATTTACACAGCGGAAGATAAAATGAAGTACAACAATGAAAATAATATACAACTTGCAACATCTTTAATATGTAATTAATCAACAGCATCGTAGCAACTTTATATCTTTATGAAATCCAAATTCCTGCATAATAAACTGTGGGCACGTTAGCTGCTTACAACTGACGAAAATGTTATACACGACCATCCTCTCTATGCCGGAAATATAACGATCTCAATACTTTAACAAACCACGGAACTTGAATGCAATTAAAGTGTCAAATGTGACTACACTAAACATGTAAGTATATGTAATGCCTTAATGCCTAATGAAGATATTTTATACTAAGATGACACTAATGCATACTTGTTCGGATTCTATGCATCCTGATATGGCTAAAAATGGGGTTAAATCGGAACCGTCCAGATTGGACACGATTCTTGAAGCTCAGGGGTAAAACGGTAATTTCGCATATAGATGGGCCCGAAGCGGGCACTGGATCTCCCCTTCACAGATCCAATAACCCACGAAACGGATCCACTCCAGTTGGGTACGGGTCCCGACCCAAGACAAACCCACACCAGCAAGAGGAAATCAGGGTCTCTGATTTGACTAAATCAACAGGCCTGATTTGCGGTTATCCTCTCACCGGGAATCAAGGATCGGTTTCCTAAACCAATTATGAGGATTTTACTCCTAACGGTATCACAGGAAATCAGGTCCCTAATCAAATTCTCATGGCGACTATAAATACCTCCGACCTACCACTGTTACAAGGTAATCACTCTTTTTCCAATTAAAGCTCTTTCTTAATCATATCACTGGTTACTGAAAAGAGCGTCGGAGGGTGCATCGCCGGGATCAACCCCGGTGTATCGCACTTCCTTGCAAGTGAACGGCGGGAGTCAGCAGCCCAACTCCGACGAACAGGCTTGGATTCGCTATTCAGATTTTTCCACGAACCCACAAATTCTATCTGTTGGCCCCCACACCAAATTTAGCGGCAACAGATTGGCGCCGTCTGTGGGAAAATCAGACGAATAGCAGCTCCTCCTCTTCCCGTTGGTAAGACCTACTCCTGCCATGCCGCCTAGAAAAGTAAGATCAAGGAGATCCAATTGTGGGCCCAATCCAGATCAGCAACAAGAAGTCCCCTTCCAACCCGCTCATCAACAGGGACAACTTCCGCTTCAAACCGAGGATCTACCTCCTCTCCCAAATCAGCAACCTCCTAATGGTCCCACGGGCCCCTCAAATGCCACCGCAGGGGTCTCTCACCCCGACCCATAGAAACAACCCCTCCACCTGGACCACGTGTCCATCCACAATGCCTCCTCGGATTCCATGGCTTCCCACCATCCTCGAGCTTCCGACCTCCGTAATACCGTTCTTAACCGGCAAAAGGATGAGGATCTTCGCCACCGCCTGGATGATAAGCGGGCCCGAGAGGGAGCCTCCCGCCAACAACATCCAGGTGAGCGATCTCCTCACCACCGAGACACCAGGAGGTCCCCGGACCGAAGGGGTTGGAGGGAATCCCCGGAGCTTCATAGGAGGGGACCGCGTTCCCCCACTGGTCGGCGTCACCCGAGGAATGATGGGGCGCCTATCACTCGTGCTGAGTTCCTACAATTCCAAGCAACAGTGTTGCAAGCCCTCAACCTTCGCCCCGCCAACAACAATGCCCAAAGGGTTCCGACACCCCCACGGGTCCCAAGTCCCCGTCCTCGGTCCATAACACCTCCTCCGGCTCCTAATCACCAACAGCACAACCATAGTCCTCACCGCTCCCAAGACTACCGCCGTCGTATTCCCCGCTCCCCCTCCTATGAAGACGAGTCCAGGGGCTCGATCGACTACCACCGAAGGGACGATGCTCTCTACCGCCATCTCCACGAGATGGAGAGACGCATCGGTCGAATGGACAAGGAGGAAGAGTCTAGAGGTAGGACCGTCCGCCCCGGAAGACCTCCTTTCTCCCGGACTATCATGGAGGCTCCCATCCCGAGGGGTTTCAAGCCTTCGCAGTTTGAAACGTATTCGGGGGAGTCGGACCCTGTTGATCATGTCGAGAGCTTCAAGACCTTGATGCTAATCCACCAAGCTTCCGACGCCATGCTCTGCAAAACCTTCCCCGCCACCCTTAACGGTTCGGCTCGGAAATGGTACTCCCGGCTCGCTCCCTCTTCCATCTTCTCTTTTGAGCAGTTCGAAATGCTCTTCATAACCCACTTTGTGAGCAGCAGACAAACGGAGAAGACCAGCCTCTCTCTACTCCACCTCCGACAGGAGAGGGGAGAAAAGTTGAGGGACTCTGTGAGGAGGTTTACTGCGGAGGTCAGGTCCATCGCCTCCCTCGACCAGTCAGTGGCGACCGTCGCATTCCAATCCAACGTCCTCAACTCTAACCTTCGGTCGCCCCTTGCCAAAAAGCCCCCGCACAATTTCGCCGACCTTCTCCTTAGATGCGAGAAATATATTCGGGCGGAGGAAGCCGAGTGCTTCCCGGGTTTCGGAGGATCCGCTTCCAGATCGAAGAGAAAGACGACGGAAGAGGAAGGGGCCAAGAAGCTACAGAAGGATAATAGCGGTCAGCGCCGTCCTCCTCCCAGGTTTGAAAATTTTACTCCTCTCACCACCAGCGTCTCCACCATCCTGATGGAAGTTGAGAAGGAGGGAGTTATACCTCCCGCTCCGAGGATGAACACCCCAGCCAAGAAGAGGAACAAGGAGAAGTGGTGTCGTTATCACCGGGATCATGGCCACGACACCAACGACTGCCGGGCGCTGAAGAACGAGATAGAGGCCCTCATCCAAAGGGGACAGTTGGCTAAGTTTGTGAGGACAAATGATCGGGGAGATCGCGCCACTCCTTCGCCTCGGGGGGCTAACAAGCGCTCCGAGCAACGCGATGAAACCCCCGAGTTCGAGGAGGAGCGTGTTTTGCACCTTATCCACGGAGGCCCAATGGGGGGCTCTTCCAACTCCTCTCGGAAGGCCTTCGTCCGAGAGGTCAATTCAATTCACGGCGTCCCTCCCCCCAAAGGCCTCGGCGTCCCAGTAACTTTCTCTGATGAAGACCTCGAGGGGGTCCGAACTCCCCACTGCGACGCAATTGTTATCGACCTCCGCATGGCGAACTTCAAAGTGCAAAGGATCCTGGTAGACAACGGGAGCTCCGTGAACATCCTCTTCCTCTCGGCCTTCCGAGGGCTGCAACTATCCAGGGATCGCCTCAAACCGGCCGGCTACACGCTCTACGGGTTCACGGGGGTGCCAGTAACTGTCGAAGGGGTTATCACCCTGGACGTAACTGCTGGGAAGACCCCTACCACCCGGACAGAGCCGATGGACTTTATGGTCGTCGATGTCCCGGCCGCATACAATATCATCTTGGGCCGACCTGGCCTAGCTGCCCTGGAAGCCGTTCCTTCGGCGTACCACCTCAAGATGAAGTTCCCCACCCGGGCGGGAGTGGGAGAAGTCAAGGGCAGCCAAGAGACGGCTCGTAAATGCTACATGACTTCCACTGGGGGTCCGGTGCTCTCCCTCGAAACTCTAGAGATCCCCGAGCCAAACGTCCGACCAACGTCCGAGCCGGCGGACGAATTGGAAGAAGTGCTCTTCTCGGATGAGGACCCGAGCCGAAAGTTCCTCATCAGCAAATCCCTACCGACTGCCCTATGTTCTGACTTGGTGCAGTGCATCCGGAAGAACCGCGACCTATTTGCTTGGTCCGCTGCGGATATGCCCGGGATTTCTGAGGAGCTTCTAGTGCACCGCCTCAGCGTCGAACCGGGGTGCAGACCGGTTCAGCAGAAGAGGCATAAATTCGCTCCCGAGCGACAACAAGCCATCAAGGAGGAGGTGGACAAACTCCTAAAAGCTCGGTTCATACAGGAGGTAAACTACCCCGAGTGGCTCTCCAATATCGTCATGGTTAAGAAGTCCAATGGTTCCTGGAGGATATGCATCGACTTCACAGACTTGAATAAGGCATGTCCGAAGGATCCGTTCCCTCTCCCGAATATCGACACCCTCATCGATGCCACCTCGGGCCATGAGCTCCTCAGCTTCATGGACGCCTTCTCCGGGTACAACCAGATACAAATGTTTCCCCCAGACATCCCGAAGACTTCCTTCATTACCGACCAGGGCCTCTACTGTTATAGAGTTATGCCGTTCGGATTAAAGAATGCTGGAGCCACCTACCAGCGCCTCGTCAATAAAGTCTTCCAAAGCCAGATAGGCCGCAACATGGAAGTATACGTCGACGACATGCTCGTGAAGAGCATCCGAGGTACCGACCACGTGGCCGACCTACAAGAGACATTCGGCGTACTGAGAAGGCACAACATGAGGCTTAATCCGAACAAGTGTGCATTCAGGGTCTCGTCAGGAAAGTTCCTCGGCTTCATGGTCAGCCAGTGAGGGATCGAAGCAAATCCTGAAAAAATTAAGGCCATACTGGACATGGCCCCACCTCGGAACATCAAGGAAGTGCAGAGGCTTACGGGTCGCCTCGCCGCTATTGGGCGATTCCTTTCGAAGTCTGGGGAAAAGTGCCTCCCCTTCTTCAAGGCTCTCAGGGGGGCCAAGGGTTTCGAATGGGGCGAACTGCAACAGGAGTTGTTCAACCAACTGAAGGCCTACTTGGTCAACCCTCCCCTGCTCAGCAAGCCCGTTCCAGGGGAAACCCTCTTCATCTACTTAGCTGCTTCCGAGCAGACCCTAAGTGCTGTTTTGGTGAGGGAAGAAGACCGGGCTCAGAGGCCCATCTACTATGTGAGCAAGGTGCTTCGAGACGCCGAGCTCCGCTACCCGAAGATAGAAAAGATGGCCTACGCCCTAATTATGGCAGCGAGGAAGCTCCGCCCATACTTTCAGTCCCACTCGGTTGTGGTCCTCACCGACCAACCGCTGAAACAAGTACTCCACAACCCGGAAACCTCAGGCCGGCTTATGAAATGGTCCATCGAGCTGAGCCAACATGACATCTCCTACTAGCCCCGGACCGCAATAAAGGCGCAGGCCTTAGCGGAATTCATCGTCGAGAGCACCATTCCCGAGGTCAGCCAAGCAGAGAACGGACCACCCATCTGGACGGTTTTTGTGGACGGTTCCTCTTGCAACGAGGGAAGCGGCGCCGGTATCATCCTGACAGGTCCAGATGACTTCGTCCTCCAGTATGCCCTCCGCATGAATTTCAAGGCCTCAAACAACGAAGCAGAGTATGAGGCACTAATCGCCGGCCTCGGACTTGCCCGAAGTGCCGGGGCACAGCACCTCCGAATCTATAGTGACTCTCAGCTAGTTGTGAATCAAGTCTTGGGTGATTACGAGGCACGAGACGAATGGATGGCGAAGTACCTTGCTAAAGTCCGAACCCTCATGGCCCGGTTCGGAGAAGCGCTCATCCAGCGAATCCCTCGAGAAGAGAATTCACAGGCCGACGCCCTCTCCAAGTTGGCCTCATCCTCCCTCCAAGGTCTCGAGCAGACCGTCTTGATCGAGGTCCTCTTGGAACCGAGTATAGAAGACGAGACCCTCGACTCAGTGGAGTCACTGCCGGTCCTACTGCAAGACAATTTGATGAAACCGTTGGTGGAATTTCTAAGAGATGGGATCCTCCCGGAAGACCCCAAGGAGGCTCGTCAAGTGAGGACCAGAGCGGAACGGTACACTCTAGTCGAGGATATCTTGTACAAGCGCTCCTCGCAAGTGGACAGCCGGCCATACTTGAGATGCCTCTCTCCCGAGCAAGCCAATTACGCCTTGCAGGAGCTCCATGAAGGCATTGGCAGAGCGCATTCAGGATCCAGATCCCTGGCCCGGAAAGTGTTGAATTACGGCTACTTCTGGCCTACCATCCTCCAAGATGCCGAGCAACACGTTCGGAAATGCGAGTCTTGTCAAAAGCATTAGAACGTCCGTCGCCTCCCACAAGCTCAGCTCGCCTCCCTATCAAGTCCTATCCCCTTCGCCATGTGGGGAATGGATTTACTAGGGCCATTTCCTCCGGCTCCCAGCCAGTTTAAGTTCCTTGTCGTAGCGATCGACTATTTTTCGAAGTGGATAGAAGCCGAGCCTCTGGCAACCATCACGGAGAACAAAGTGCTTCAGTTCTTCTGGAAGAACGTCATCTGCCGATTCAGTGTTTCCCGAGTCCTTATAACTGACAACGGAACTCAATTCACGGGGGCCGTGTTTCGAGCTCTGTGTGAAGACCTCGCCATTCAGCAACGTTTCTCCTCCGTCTCTCACCCGCAGTCAAATGGTCAGGTCGAAAATGCTAACCGGCAGATTCTCGCCGGCATTAAGAAGAGGTTGGACAAGTGCTCCAAAGGCTTATGGGTCGATCAGCTACCCAACGTTCTGTGGAACTACCGTACAACTAAACGAACCCCCACGGGAGAGTCCCCGTTCAACCTTACCTATGGATCCGAGGTTGTTATCCCACTGGAGGTCGGAATACCTTCTCCGCGCCTCGTGGCCTACAACGAAGAACAGAACGCCATGGACCTTCGGGCAAACCTAGACCTGATAGACGAGCTGAGGGAAAGAGCCTCAATTCGCCAACAGAGCTATCGAAGGAGGATCGAGTTGGCGTATAACAAAAAGGTCCGACCTACCAATCTCAAAGAGGGGGACCTAGTCCTCAGGAAGCTAGCAGTCTCCTTCCCTAGTCAGAAGAGCAAGCTGGCCCCAAATTGGGAAGGGCCCTACAGGATCACGAAAGTAGTTTGGACAGGAGCTTATCGTCTCGAAGACCTCGAAGGCAGAGAAATCCCTAGGACCTGGAATTCCGACCATCTTTTGAAATACCAAGAGAGTGCCCCGGTAACTCTCTAAATATTTCGGGATGTCGAACCGTTCCTCTTCTATCCCCTGTATTTTTTCTATTTTGTTTCTCATATGTAATCACGGCTCGCAACTCAGAAGCAGCCTACTAGTAGTCATCAATAAAGAAATTTTTCGTACTTATGCAAATGCATCTTTCCCTTCTTTGCCCTTAATCTACCGATGGTTCGGAGTCCAACACTCGGCTCGACTCCACTAAGTAGATCCCCATTCGGAACTGCTCCGACAACCGTTGAACAAATCTACCGATGGTTCGGAGTCCAACACTCGGCTTGACCCTACTTCGCCGGCTCGCCCTTAGGCGAGCCAGAAGTAGATCGCCGTTCGGAACTGCTCCCACAACCGTTGAACTAATCTACCGATGGTTCGGAGTCCAACACTCGGCTCAACCCTACTTCGCCGGTTCGCCCTTAGGCGAGCCAGAAGTAGATCGCCGTTCGGAACTGCTCCCACAACCGTTGAACAAATCTACCGATGGTTCGGAGTCCAACACTTGGCTCGATTCTTCTCCGCAAGCTCGCTCCTCGGCGAGCTAGAAGCAAGTCGCCATTCAGAACTGCTCCCCCAATCGTCGAGCGACTCTAACGGTGGTTCGGAATCCGTCGTTCGGCTCAACCGCGCTCACTCCGAGCCGAACGGACGAGGAACTGACCCTCGTATATGGAGAAAAGTTCTGCCGAACCAATTTTGCCGTTGGATCATCTCAAAATGCGTGCTAGAACGTGATGAACGGATCGGATCATGCCACGTGTCCACAAAACGACAAGATAGTATTTTCTTGGAACTCGTGCCTCCCACCTCGTGATGCGTACCACGATCATGATCGACCGTCTAAATTGTGCCACGTGGACAGAGTCTGAGGTCTGAGCTGTCGCACATCGGAAGCGCGAAATCGCCTCGGTATACTCCGAGCAAGAAAAACTAAAAGTTCTGCGACTAAAACCTTCAAAGAAGACAACTATGGATCCTTATGGTTCGGCATCAAGAGTACGGCAACTACGGCACAACGATGAACAAAACAACTTTGCTTTCATTGCAACACCTGGTAAACTTACAAAGTGGACAGTTACAACGGGAAAGCAACTAAATAAATTTACAAGGCATGTTACGACGACAACAAAGACGATACAAGTGGTAAAAGGCTCGACGCAACATGATCAGTGCCTCCTCGGGACAGGGATGTTTCGATTAAGAGACAATCGAGGTTTCCGTCTTTTTATCTCCGAGCTTGTCTCAAGGCCGACGAACTGAGACGCCGCTTCGCCACTAATCCTAACTGTGGCTCCGACCGAGGCCCCACTCGAGCTAACAGCCACTCCGCTTTATGCGTCGGCTGCTGTCCGACCCATAACTTGGCCACGAGTCGCTAGCTCGTAGAAGGTGATCCCCCGTTCTCTCTCCTCGCGAGTGCAGGAAGTGCTGCGGACGTTAGCCCTCACAGGCTGAGGCTTTAGTCGAGCCACCTCCTCCTCGAGCTCAACGATCCTATCCTTCAAAGTGTCGTCCTTAACCATTATCTTGAACTGAGGGAGCTTTGCCGAACCGGGGTACTCAGCGCTGTCGGATATAATACGACGTAAGTTGGTCATCTCGATGCTCTTGTCGACTGTGACCCTCTGCAGCTGCTCGACCTTCTTCTCGAGCTCTTCTCGTTCGGCCAACACCGAGGCTAGCTCTGCCTCTTTCGCCGAGAGCTCCTCCTCAACTATCCGGAGATGGTGCACCTCGGCCAGAAGCTCGCTGTTCTTCTTCTCCACGTTGAACATCAACCTTCTGGGGAGCTCGATCTCACCCACGAGTCGAGCCTCGTGAGATTGCTTGAACAGCTCGGCACGTCGCCGAGCCACTGCGGTATTTGGGGTGTGATCGAGGATCTGAAATACAAGAACATCGCAATTGGAAAACTACACACCGACCCAAACACTTGCACAAATTTGAATTGAAACAAAGATTTTCATTCATTGAAAGATGCGGTGGCCAAACTGCAAAAAAGGCATTACATTTTTGAAAAAAGGAAAATAAAGACTACAAAGAGACGAGAAGATCAGGGGTCCACTTGCATCGTCGGTTCGACCACAGGCGCCTCGCCAGATGCCCCCTCATTTCTCACCTCGCCCAGGGGGTTCGTCTCCAAAGCGTCGGCGACAACCTCCTCCTCCTCGTCGCCCTCCACCTCCTCACCTTCGCCTCCTTCCTCCTCACCGTCCGATGGGGATCCGGGCCACAGTCTGTAGCCGACCCGCTCGAAGCCAGGGACGCGGTCCTGAACATGGTCGAGCGCCCTCTGGTAGGACTTCTCCATGTTCGAGGCCATGTGCTTCTTCGCCTCGGCCTCGACCTCTGCCTTGATCTTCGTTGCCAAGGCCTCTTTCTCTGCCTTCACATCGGCCAGAGCCTTTGCTGACGCAGCCAGCTCCTCGGCAGCCTTGGCGGCTTTGGCAGACTCCTCAGCGAGCCGCCCCTTGACTCGCTCCAGGTCGGCCACAAGATCGGTAACCTGGACCTCCAAGCCCTCGGCTCGCCTCTGCTCAGCCTCGAGCTGCCGAACCGCCTTGACCTTCTCCGCCCTGTCTTTATCGCTGGCGGCCTTCAACTCTTTCTCCTGCTCGGCGAACGCCTCAAGGAGATGGCTGAAGTGACAGGTGGCCTGTGAAGACAAAACAATGGTGAGCGCAAGATACGGGCCGAGTAATAGACTTGAAGAAATTCACAAGAGAAACTTACCGATACGAGCGACCGAGCCACTTCGTAGGTGTCGTCGCCGACTGTCCCCGCCTGCAGCGCGGCTCTATCTTTCGGGGTCGCCAGGTGTTTGACGACCTGCATCGACATCTGCGAGTTTCCGAGGAATCCATCATGATTCTTCACTCGCCAGTTCGGCACGAAGAGCTGCTTGTGCTGCTCGGTCAAGATCTCCTCGGCCGGAGCAGTCAACGGCGAAGCCTCGAGTGACAACGCCGCCGTGACATCGAAGGCCCCACCGACCGGGGCAGAAGCAACGGGTGCCGAGGGCTCTTCGGCAACAACCACCGACGAGGGCACCTCGGTGACCGGAGGAGGCGGAGTGGTAGTCGAAGCAACTTTGAGCTGCCGACCTAATGAGGCGGTCGTACTCGGCCTCTTCCTCTTCCTACCATTGGCCACCTTGCCCCTCTCGTTCATCATGGCCGTAAAGTCCATCTTCGGCGCCTCTGCACCAAACAAAAAAAAACAAGGTGAGTCAGTAAACTGAGCTAAAGACTCAGCAAAAAATGATAATACGAGATGTCAGGAGCGTACTCGGGTCGATCGGACTAAGGCCTGACCCGAACAGCACCTCCTCGGTCATCTCCCTCCAACTCAACATCGGGAGGGCAACGATCTTCCTCACCACTTCCTCCTCGGCCGCATTCAGTTCCGGGTCGGGCCTCACAAATTTGGGCACCTCGGGCTTCCACCGGCTCGGAACTTGCAGCATCGACGCCTCCCTCAATATGAAGAACTTTTCCTTCCAGCCTTTGATCGAGTCCGGGTTTTCTATGATCCGAACTCCCTTCCTCGGCGCCAGGTAGTATCGATGCTCGGTCTTGTGCATCCGGTTTATCCGATACATGCTCCGGAAGATCGTCAGGTCCGGCTCGACTTTGGCATTGCGGCACTGGAGCAGGAAGGCGTTCACATGATGCCATGTGTTTGGCATAAATTGGGTCGGCGCGAGGCAGTACCATCCGAGGACCTGGCGAATAATAGGATGCAGCGGAAAATGCAGTCCGACGTTCAGAGGGTCGTAGTCGAACATGCACATATCCGACGATGACAGCTTGGAGTTCGCCCGCATCCCAGCACCAGGGAGAATTAGCTTGTACTCCGAAGAGATGGCGAACCCCTTTCTGATCCGAAGGAGGTCCCTCTCGGATAGCACCGATCCGATCTCATCCGCCTCAGTAGTCAGAACCGGGTTATTCTCTTCATAAACTTCCGACTGGCCGAAGATTTCCTTCTTCAAGAGGTCGCCCTCGTACTGCCTAACCCCAGCATGCCCGGACAGTACACAAGGGTATCGGCCCGTCTCGGGGGCTTGCTTTGGATTCTCCACAATCACCTCGACCACGGGAGATTGGGCCACTACCCTCCTCTTCTTCTTCTCCTTCCTCACCTCGGCCATTGACGGCTCGGCTACTTGCTTCCCCTTCCTTCGAATCTCCGACTGTCTCCTCTCCTCGGCACCATTATCACCTGAGGACGAGGCCTCGCTCCCCGAGTTCACCCTTGACATCTCTTTAAAAAAGCTAAGGCAAGAGACTGACCTTGAAGTGACGTTTACGGTCGGAATAAGCTCGCCGAAAATTGCCTGGCCCACGCGACAGCTAACGTCACCGCCTTGGAGCAAAAGTCACCGCTAGCAGAGAGCACAGAAAGTAAAAGTGAAATCTTGGAGTGAAAAGTGAGAAATGAGCTCGGGGGTGGGAGAGTGAAAACTTATAACCCCAAAAGCGATGTTGGGCCTCCTTGGGAATCTAAAAGGCCCACTAAGAAGCCAAAGCGTCAAGCGGAGAGTTGCGAAGTTTCGAAAAGCAAAAAACTCCTCAAATCACTTAAGTCCACGACTCGGCCACCGGTCTGCCAAGCCGAGCTATCGAACAGCCTGGCTAAGCAACCGAGCTACTGAGTCCCTTCAAAACATCTAACTCCATACCTCGGCTAACGGTTCCGAGCTTCCGAACTGAGGGGACGAGGAACCGACCCTCGAATATGGAGAAAAATCCTTCCGAGGACAAATCACCGTCGGATCTCTCCAAAATTCGTGTCAAAACACGATGGACGGTTCAGATCGCGCCACGCCCACAAAACGACAAGATAGCATTTTTTCGTGATCAGAACCCAGCCCTCGTGATTCACGCAATGATGAACGCTCAAGATCTGACCACGTGTACCTTCCGAGCTGCCTGCCACCGGTTCGCCTAGCCGAGCTTCCGAACAGCTTGGCTAAGCAGCCGAGCTACTGGGCCGGAGTGCGACGACGCTCCAGAGCCAAGACTCCTCAAAACATCTAACTCCATACCTCGGCTAACGGTTCCGAGCTTCCGAACCGAGGGGATGAGGAACTGACCCTCGAATATGGAGAAAAATCCTTCCAAGGACAAATCACCATCGGATCTCTCCAAAATTCGTGTCAAAACACGATGGACGGTTCAGATCGCACCACGCCCACAAAACGACAAGATAGCATTTTCTCGTGATCTGAACCCAGCCCTCGTGATTCACGCAATGATGGACGCTCAAGATCTGACCATGTGTACCTTCCGAGCTGCCTGCCACCGGTTCGCCTAGCTGAGCTTCCGAACAGCTTGGCTAAGCAGCCGAGCTACTGGGCCGGAGTGCGACGACGCTTCCAATCCAGGATGCTTCAAAACATCTAACTCCATACCTCGGCTAATGGTTTCGAGCTTCCGAACCGAAGGGATGAGGAACCGACCCTCGAATATAGAGAAAAAACCTGCCGACCATCCTCAGCCATTGGATCTTGTCAAAAAGCGCACTCGTCATGATGGACGGCTCAGATCTTGCCACGTCCACTAAACGACAAGATAGTATTTTTTGGGGATCCGCACTGAGATGAACGCTCAAGATCACGCCACGTAGTTCAGCTGGTTCCGAGCTATGGGCCGACCTGCCGAGTCGAGGGGACGAGGAACCGCCCTCGAATATGGAGAAAAAACCTGCCGACCATCCTCAGCCGTTGGATCTTGTCAAAAAGCGCACTTGTCATGATGGACGGCTCAGATCTTGCCACGTCCACTAAATGACAGGATAGTGTTTTTTGGGGATCCGCACTGAGATGAACGCTCAGGATCACGCCACGTAGTTTGGCTGGTTCCGAGCTACGGGCCGACCTGCCGAGCCGAGGGGACGAGGAACCGACCTTCGAATATGGAGAAAAAACCTGCCAACCATCCTCAGCCGTTGGATCTTGTCAAAAAGTGCGCTCGTCATGATGGACGGCTCAGATCTTGCCACGTCCACTAAACGACAAGATAGTGTTTTTTGGGGATCCGCGCTGAGATGAACGCTCAGGATCACGCCACGTAGTTCGGCTGGTTCCGAGCTACGGGCCGACCTGCCGAGCCGAGAGGACGAGGAACCGACCCTCGAATATGGAGAAAAACCCTGCCGACCATCCTCAGCCGTTGGATCTTGTCAAAAAGCGCGCTCGTCATGATGGACGGCTCAGATCTTGCCACGTGCACTAAACGACAAGATAGTGTTTTTTGGGGATCCGCACTGAGATGAACGCTCAGGATCACACCACGTAGTTCGGCTGATTCCGAGCTTAGCGCCGAGCAGCCGAGCCGAGGAGACGAGGAACCGACCCTCGTATGTGAAGAAACTATCTGCCGAGGAGCGCAGATCGTCTGATCGCCCAGAAAATCACGCTCGCCGCTAATCAAGGGCCCAGATTGCGCCACGCCATAAATCGGTATTTAAAATTAATTTTTATTTATTTTAATCGCTTTATTTATTTAAAAATTACGAAAAAATTACTAAAAATTCGGGAAAATTAGCTAGAAATTCTAGAAAATAATTATAAATTCAAGGGAATATTTTTGAGCCCCTGAACGAACAATTATTGCCTGGAATGCGTTGCTAAGACCCCCGAACGACTGGTTAACGCATCGCAAAATTAAATAAATAATCCGAAAAAATAGATAAAAACCGCCGGATATCCAGAGAAGCTCAAGAACAGCTTACAGCTTCAAAAGTCACCTCACTTCCCCCTTCGAGATTCAAAACCCTCCATTCGGACTCCGATACAACTCCACTAGCCACTAAAATAGTTAAACTACTCCTCAAAGGCTGATCACACTCAGTCTTTGGGAGTGGGGGGCTCGTGATATGGCTAAAAATGGGGTTAAATCGTAACCGTCCAGATTGGACACGATTCTTGAAGCTCAGGGGTAAAACGGTAATTTCGCATATAGATGGGCCCGAAGCGGGCACTGGATCTCCCCTTCACAGATCCAATAACCCGCGAAACGGATCCACTCCAGCTGGGTACGGGTCCCGACCCAAGACAAACCCAGACCAGCAAGAGGAAATCGGGGTCTCTCATTTGACTAAATCAACGGGCCTGATTTGCGGTTATCCTCTCACCGGGAATCAAGGATCAGTTTCCTAAACCAATTATAAGGATTTTACTCCTAATGGTATCACAGGAAATCAGGTCCCTAATCAAATTCCCATGGCGACTATAAATACCTCCGACCTACCACCGTTACAAGGTAATCACTCTTTTTCCAATTAAAGCTCTTTCTTAATCATATCACTGGTTACCGACAAGAGCATCGGAGGGTGCGTCGTCGGGATCAACCCCGGTGTATTGCACTTCCTTGCAGGTGAACGGCGGGAGTCAGCAGCCCAACTCCGACGAACAGGCTTGGATTCGCTATTCAGATTTTTCCACGAACCCACAAATTCTATCTGTTGGCCCCCACACCAAATTTAGCGACAACACATCCCATACTACATAGGTCCGAGGGCAAGCACCTACGTACTCCATATTAAAGGGTTTGATCCCTCGCCATGAAAACTACCCAGTAATAAAGCAAGGTTTAGATCATTCCACGAGTACGGATCCCAGTCTCGGAGTCCACCGCCAGACTGTTATAACAGACTCCTTATCGTGCGAATCATCCCGCAAGTGCCCCTTTAGCCCCAGTATACGTATATACATTGGAGTACGGCAAACTATCTGCCCGACTACGCATAGTCTCGGATTTAAAATAAAAGCTCGTCTCCCACGAAGCAACCACAGTCCCGAAATCCACTGCCCAACTATATAGAGTGTCTCACTTACACTTGCCCAAGTTTTACTACATCTTCACTTATGTGCCTAGTTCTTAAGTTCAAGACATGAATAAATTATCATACCTAGAGTTAGTTTTACCCCCTATCAGACTTAACCACAAATACCGAGATAGCTCCATGGCCATATCTCAAAATATAACTCAATTCTTTTTATTTCAACAATGTCGGTACCCGAGGTTTTACTTACTCTAAATCACAACCTTTCATGTACAAGAATCCATGGGTACTCATACCCCTCAATAATCATTTATCAAACATTTTTCTCATCTTCAACTTATTCACAATGTCTTATTTTAGCACTACTCATGATTCTTTTGTTCATTCACAATCTTTCAAAAGCAATAATTATTTTCATGAACATAAATTCATCACTTGAAATCTCATTAACAATTTTAAGCTCATAAAATATCTCAACTACATCAAACATTTCTTAAACCAAATGAGAGTGTAATCTCTTCAATAGAAATCAATTCACATAACAATACTTTACTCTTCTTCTAAAATAATGTCATACTCTTTAATAATTAATTTTTAAAGCAAGAACTCATTTTCTTCCATTTCAATTTCTCCCTTTTTAATTTATCAAATATACATGAAAAATTCTAAAACTATTTTTTTCTCTATAAATTCTATTTCATTTTATAGGAATTCTAGAATTTTTCCCAAATTTTTATTTGCAATAAACCCCTTCAAAAGTATTAAAATACAAAAAAAAAACAAAAAGGTGGCCATCAGGTTTCGAACCCGAGCCAACCGCCCAACACAGTAGACGCCCAAAGCCCAACCCACTAGCCAATAAGTCCAAGTGACTTGGCTGTCAAAATACCATCACGAAATCCCCATATACTAACTTCCAGCTTTGAATTTAATTAACTAAGACAAATAAAATGGGTTTAACAAGTTTCGAATCTAAGGCCTCCGACCACAACACAATGACCTATGGTGCACCGACTAGCCATGAAGTCCAAGTGGGGTTACTGATATCAAGTTACCCAAATATGTTTTTGTCAAATCTTATTGTTATTCAATCATTTTCACAAAACTCGACTTTTCATTTGATTTAATCTTTCATTAGGCTGCAATTATTTCATCTAAACTGAGTTTACTTTCAAATAGTAACTCACAATTTATAATTTATATTTTAGAAAAAAATATCTAAATTTCAAATTTATTTCTTCTCTTTTATGAACAATGAATTGTATCTCTTCAATTTAATCAAACTAGCAATTTGCATCTCTTACAAATAATTTAAATGAATCTATGTGTACCAATTTAACTTTACAAAAGAAAATGATTATTTAGAACACAAAAACAGTAGAGATCACTTTAAAAGATCATTGACACTTTGAGTAATATTATAATCATGTATCGGAGTATTTTTATGATGTCACGCTTATCATACACAATGAAAACACAAATCATTTATAAATGTGATTTAACATACATCAGAGAAATAATAAGACTAGTTTTTATTTTGTTTGTACTACAAATTATTCGATGATTATTAGAGTACATATTATACCCCGCTAACAATGATATTCCGAAATACCATTAATTTAAATCCAAGTATAAAATATATAATACTTTCAGGTTGTACTGAAAAAGTTCACTATCATGTATAACAACATTTAACCTGATATTAGGTAGTGAATAGATGTAACTTGATAGTAGTTGGTCAAGACATTTATCTCATTATTATTTCGATGGTAATTATTAACATGAAAACTCACTTAAAATGTATCAATTTTATTTATACAACTCATTCAACATACCAGCATGCATTTCCTATATTTAGAAAGCACAAGATCACCCACCTCTTATGAAGAATTGCAAATAAGTTGATGGAACCCAACTCCTAGCTCCAACAAGCCAGCTCCTAGTCCTTCTCCTCCTAGCAAGAGCTCTCCAACAAGCCTCCAATGCACAAGAACACCTCTTTCTCTCTTTCTTTTTCCCCTCTCTATTTTGGTTTATTTTGGTGTGAAATGAGAAGAGAACAAAGGTGTATTTATAGGACAAAAGAAGGGCTTAATTGCAAAATTTCCTCCACCTAATAACTATCCACTAACTCTATTTCTTCACTTTCCTAACCCCCACCTTTTCACTTCTCATAACCTCCATCCCCCCCCTCTCTCTTTTCCTCTCCCAAACCGACCAAATCTCTCCCTTTAAAGCACGTGCACGTGTTGGGCACTAGTGCACACACATACACAATATTAAATACAATTCCTATGATTCTAAAATGTGTATTAAAAGTTGTTACATGTCATGTGTGAGTCCATGCACAACTTAAAAAATAAATTAACGGGCTTTCTTTTTAATTAATTTAATTATTTAGTCTAGTGGGCTAGAATCAAATCTTAGGTCCATGGGTTTAATAAAAGCCTAAATAAAAAGACTATGCATGCTAAAATAGTAAATGAGAGTAAGAAAATAAAGATGGAAAAATTAGCACGTGCGAGCACACACTTCCTTCAATTAAATATTTTTATTTAAATTAAAACACATGTATATAGTATATAAGATGCATATAAAATTAGTTTAATTTAAAAATATAAACTTTGTATGCACAAATAAAATAAATATACACACAATGGAATTTATTTTGAAAACAAATACACTTAAATATGCGCACCGAAAAACACGTACTTCGCACGTAAAACAAAAAAATACGAAATTCGGTTTTATCAATGAAAAAATGTTAAACATGATAAAAATACAAGAAAAATATGTTTATTAATTTTATATATTCTACGACGTAATCGTCGCGTACATGGAAAACATGTGCATTACACGTGCAAAAGTATTTAGATCAAAAATGCGAGAAAAATAAATTTCTGTTTTATAAAATAGATTTGAATACCTAAAATAAATAATTTAAACACGCAGAAAATATTACACGTAGCGGTGGAAACACATAATCGATACATGCATCAAAAATACGTAAAAAACACGTAAAATTGTAGAGATTGAAATTTAATATTTTAGTTGATTTAAATATGATAAAATATACGGGGAATGCATAAATAGTTAGAAATCACAATACATAATGAGAATACATTACAAATATTACCAGTAACGGTACAAAATACACGTGTGTAACACACGAGAGCAAAATTATCATTCCCAATTTTGCGGGTTGTTACAGTATTCCCCCGATACTTGGTTCACTACCAGCTGTGATTTGCTGAATACTTTAACTCGCCGGGCCCTGGCCTTGCTTTCCATACACAAATCGGCTATGAGAGCCTCATATTCAGCCTCGTTGTTTGACGCCCAAAAATTTATGCGAAGTGAGTACTGAAGAATGAAGTCATCGGGGCCAGTTAAGATGACCCCAGCCCCACTCCTGTCTGTGCATGAGGACCCATCAACATACACGATCCAGATCAGGGGTTCCTTAATTGCCGTGCTTGGGTTGAGGATAGTTCTTTCTACTATAAACTCTGCCAGGGCTTGTACTTTGATAGCGGTTCATGGTTGATAGTTGATATCATGTTGACTCAACTCTATAGACCACTTCATAAGTTGCCCCGAAGTTTCGTGCTTGTAGAGGACTTGCTTGAGTGTTTGGTTGGTAAGAACGACCACCGAGTGAGACTAGAAGTAGGGGCAGAGCTTTCGGACTGCCATGACTAATGCATAGGCCATATTTTCTAGCTTTGGATAACGGAGTTCGGCGTCCCTGAGGACCTTACTCACAAAGTAGATTGACTTTTGCGTCTTATCTTCCTCCCTTACCAGAACAACATTGAGAGTCTGTTCCGAAGTGGCGAGATATATATAGAGGACTTCTCCGGGCTTCGGCTTGCTTAAGAGCGGGGGGTTGACCAAATAGGCATTGAGTTGATCAAAGGACTCCTGCTGTTGTTGCCCCCACTCGAAGCCTTTTGCCCCTCTAAGGGCCTAGAAGAATGGGAGACATTTTTCTCCTGACTTGGAGAGAAAATGCCCTATGGCCGCCAGACGTCCTGTGAGTCTCTGTACGTCTTTGACACTTGAAGGAGGAGCTATGTTTAGTATGGCCTAAATCTTTTCTGGGTTGGCCTCTATGCCCCTTTTGTAATACCCTAGATTTTTACATAATGCTTTTAAAATTAATAAATAAATTAAAATGATTTAATAAATATTTTCTGAAATTTATCTTTTTACACGTGCAAAATACGTGCAAATATTTTCTTGGGAAGTTCAAAGTTCAAAATTATTTCGAAAACCTCATTATTTATTATTAAATAATTTTTTGAATTTTCTGGATTTTTCTGATAATTATTGGACCTATTTGCAAATATTACAAAAAGAATGTTTTTTTTGCAAAATTGCTACTTAAAGGGGTAAAAGTGCAAATTTCGTTTTCTGGGTTTTCAAACAGTGCCGGCTGGTTGTAGGCTGGTTGTTTTTGTTTTTAAAAATCAATTAAATTGGTTTTATTCAATTTCCAAGTATAAGGATTTATATATGTAAAGGTATATTTTAAAAGTGACATTTTGCAAAGGGTAATGCTACACCTACTACCAAATCTAATACCTTTTTCTTTACTACCTTAGGTGGCACACTACTATTGGATGTTTCTACCACCTACTCTATAATAACCTCCACTAATAGTGTGCCACCTAAGGTAGTAAAAAGAAAGGTAATAGATATGGTAGTAGGTGTAGCATTACCCTTTTGCAAATCTATTCAAAACTCTAGACACCCTTATTCCGGCCTATATTAGGGTGAGGTACAGCCATCTCTTTGCTGCATAACACAAAGGGTTTTCTTATTATTATTTCTTGGGGTTTTCAAGCGAGGATTCTTGGTTTTCTTGCGAAGGCGGACTTTTTCTTGTTCTTTATTTTCTTCGGTTGATTCTTCAAAGGGAGTGACTTGTGTTTGTTTTCTTATTGTTTTAAGCATGTTGTATGTGATGATTGATCTATTAGAAAGTATGTTAGATGATTATATGTAGATATGATAAATTCCTATGAGTAGATGAATTAAAAAATTGAATCTTTTTATGAAACTATACCATTGATGACCAAAACCCTAATTTGATGACTTATAATTGTTAAAGAACCAAATAGAAATCATGAGTATGTTTTTTTCCTCCATATACTTGCTGTTTTGACTTGTTATGATGTGTCGTATGATGATATTGCATAAAATGGATAAAAGGATTACTCTTCACTGTGTATGAAATGCATAAGCTCTGTTTGGGGTTCTTCGTGGAGTAAAACTCGATTAATGATCGTTATAACTGCTTATATGCATGGGTAAACTATTGTGAATGATTGTGAATTATTGTGAATGATTTTAATGAATTACAAGAACGGCTATTGAATCTAAAAAAATCAAGTTTTGAAGTTTTGAGAAAGAGATTTGATTTTCGGGTCTGATACATTATGACCAAAATTTAGTTTTGTGATTATGTGAAGTCTTCAATTGGATTTGAGTTGTTTTCAATTACTGAGATAAATTAGAATTCTATATTGCGTATTTACAATGGTTTCTCGATGATTTAGATATACCACATACACATATATGCCTACACTCCATTTCATTGTTTTTGAAGGAATTGAATTTTTGTGAGTTTTATAGAGATTTGATTTAATCTTGATTATTTTAGCACTGAGATAGTTTTGAACAATGTATCCCCTATTTACAAAGTTATTTTGATGCATAATTGATTCTCAAACACCCTATTCTGATATATGCACATATTCATGTCTTATTTTGAAGAAATTCAATAAATTGTTATTTTTTTTTAATTCGATGTAGTTTTGATTTGTTTTATGAACTCCTATATACTCTACAAATCACGTTCGATCATCTCAGGGATGTACTTTTTACAGATTTCGTTTTTATAAAGTAAAACACCGTATCGGTTGAAACATGCACAAACTCAAACTACAATCTGCAGGTACAACAGTCGACCGGTTACTTTCGAAGTCGACCATCGTGATCCTGGCTGCAGTGTTTTCTTGAAGTTTTAGATTTTCATGCGGGACAGTCGATTGACCACTTTATACAGTCGACTGCTACCACTCTGATTAATGTTTTCTTGAAGTTTTGAATTTTCATGCGGGAAAGTCGACTAACCACTTTATACAGTCAACTGCCACCACTCTGATTAATGTTTTCTTGAAGTTTTGGATTTTTACGCGGGACAGTCGACTGACTACAGTATGCAGTCGACTGCCACTGCTCTGATTGATGTTTTCGCGAGTTTTTTTTATCTTCTTTTATATGATTGATTATTTAATATTTTTGGATTAATAACCTACTATTCTAAATATCATTTTGCTACAGATTATAGTATTTTCGAGGCATTTTCTTAATATAAAAGAAGTATGAGTTGTAATGAAAGTTTTGTATTGATGGTTAAGTTGTGAGTCTGTAGAGGGTGTGTGGGACCCTAGTATACTGGCAGTTGAAAGTTTGTGGTTTGGCCTGTTAAGGTTTGTTGTTGATCAGTTAAGTTAAGTCCGGTAGGGTACACAAACTCTAGGAGATTCGTAAATTAATTTAAATAACTTAAAAAGATAAGGACATGCGCTAGATGGTGATATGATGAAATGAGAACATGAGTTATGGACCTCAGTATAGCTTGCGGTGTGAGATAATCCCCGAAATTATCGAGGTGTGAGTGAAATAGTCTCCGAAATTACCTGCGGTGTGGGATTGATCTCCGGAATTATCGGGGTTGAGGCGACACTCATGGGGTATTCGCGTGATGAGGCGCCATAGCTTGCGGTGTAGGGTATTCTCAAAGATTCCTAGGTGAGAGTGAAATAGTTTCCGGAATTATCTGTGGATAGAGATTGACCTCCGGAATTATCAGAGTGTGGGCTAATACTCACAGTTTATCTATATCTCATAGTAGTCATCGTAGTAGGATTAGTTGCATAACGAGGAATTAAATCCTATTAAGTGGAGAACGTTAAGGGCTTGCACCGGACCTATGTAGAGTGTGATGCATAGAATCTGAGAAGTATGCATTAGAGAGTCAGCACATAGCATTGATCCCATTCTTACGTTTCCATATTAAAGTGAAGTATAGTACTTAATTTTTTTTCTTGAATTTTATGCCCATTGGTGTTCC
The DNA here is from genome assembly GCA_017893485.1 of Hemerocallis citrina. Taxonomy (NCBI): domain Eukaryota; kingdom Viridiplantae; phylum Streptophyta; class Magnoliopsida; order Asparagales; family Asphodelaceae; genus Hemerocallis; species Hemerocallis citrina. The sequence continues at coordinate 22,668,500 of CM030359.1, read as the reverse complement.
AAAAGTACCTTATATTTTCTTGACTTGGTTTTATGCATGTTGTTTTCCTATTTTTCTACACTAGACACTTAGTCTAGTTTTACCTGATGTTTTCATGTTTTACTTATTGTTATTTATTATTTCTTTTATTTCTTGCTGTTTATGATTCTATGTCTTATGTTTTATTTATGTTGCATTATTTTTATGTCACTCACACCGTTATGGTTGACCCCTGTAGTTTTGAGGGTTAGGGTTATCTCTAGCCTCATGTTTTACAGGTAGGTGCTTATAGCTTGGGATTTGGATGCTTGTGCTAAGTTGATGTTATGGCTTATGCAAATTGTAAAAGAATGTGTTGTAAAAGAAAGATTGTAATTCAAGGTGTTTGTTTTTCCGCTGTGTTTTGTTAAGAACTAATGTAATAAAAGTTGAAAAATATTATCTGTATTTTTGGCTATGTTTACTATTATAATTGAAGTGGATGCTGGGAATTGTGCCACGTATTTCTGAGATATCATATTGGAAATTCGGGGCGCTACACCTTTGGCTAACCATTAACCCCAGAAATTTGCCGGATGAGATGCTAAAGGCACACTTGCTTGGGTTTAGTCTCATGTTGTGTCTCTTCAACACATCAAAGGCTTCTTGAAGATCCGAAACATGATCTGATTTGCTGACGCTCTTTACCAATATGTCGTCTACGTAGACCTCCATGTTCCGGTCAATCTGTTCTTTGAATACCTTGTTAGCAAGGTGCTGATAAATGGCACCGGCATTCTTTAGCCCGAAGGGCATGACCCGGTAGTAATATAGACCCTGGTCGGTTACAAAAGAGATCTTCGGAATATCTGGAGGGAATATCCTGATCTGGTTGTACCTAGAAAAGGCATCCAACAAACTTAAGAGTTCATGGCCTGAGGTTGCATCAATCAGGGCATCAATGCTCGGGAGCGGGAACGGATCCTTCGGGCAAGCTTTGTTCAGATCCGTGAAATCAATGCAAATTCTCCAGCTTCCGTTGGCTTTTTTGACCATCACAACGTTGGAAAGTCATTCGGGATAGTTGACCTCCTGTATGAACTGGGCATTCAAAAGTTTCTCCACTTCTTTGATCGCTTGCTTGCGTTCTGGAGCGAATTTGTGTTGCTTTGGTTGGAAGGCTTTGGCCCCCGAAGCAACACTAAGATGATGCATGAGAAGTTCTTCGAAGATTCCAGACATATTGGTTGCGGTCCAAGCGAACAAGTCGCGATTCCCGCTTATACATCGGATAATGTCGGTTTTGACGGGAGGGGGAAGGACTTTACTAATCTGGAATGTCCTGGTCGGATCTCCTTCTAAGAAGTCCACTTCTTCCAGCTTGTCAACCAGCTCTGATATAGCTTGGTTACTTCCTTGGGGGAGTTCAAGGGCTTCAAGGAAGAGGACCGAACCTCCAACCGAAGTCATATAACATTTGCGAGCTGTCTCCTGGATCCCCCTCACCTCTCCCACTCCTGCTATGGTAAGGAACTTCATCTTCATGTGGTAGGCTAAGGGTACAGCTTGGAGAGCAGCTAGGCTGGCCTGGCCCAAAATGACATTGTAAGAAGCCTTCACATCCACCACCATGAAATCCATCGGCTTGGTTTGGGTGATCGGGGTTTTGCCAGCGATTACGTCGAAAGTTATCACTCCCTCGATCGTTACTGGCACCCCGGAAAACCCGTGGAGAGTATAGCCGGCGGGCTTGAGTCGATCTCTGGACAGCTTAAGACCCTGGAAGGCTTCTAGAAAAAGGATGTTGACCGAATTTCCGTTATCGACCAGGACTCGGCATACATCGAAGTTGGCCATATGGAGTTTGATTACAAGAGCATCACAATGGGGCGTTCGAAAGCCTTCCAAATCCTTATCTGAAAAGTTAACAAGGACCCCAAGGCCCTTGGGGGAGGATGGTTCTGCACGGGGTTCACCTCTCTGACGAAGGCTTTTCGGGAGAAGTTCGAATCTCCCCCCCATTGGGCCTCCGTGTATAAGATGTAGGATAGCTTTAGCTTCAGAATCTGGGGTCTCAGAGTGTCACTCAGTTCGCTTATTATCCCCTCTAGGGGGCGAAGAAGGATCTACCCTGTCCTTCCTTACGAACCTAGAAAGTTGCCCCCTCTGGATGAGGGCTTCAGTCTCGTCTTTGAGGGCCCGACAATCATCTGTGTCATGGCTGTGATCCCTATGGAAGCGGCAACACTTGTCTCTGTTTCTCTTCTTGCCCGGTATATTCATCTTCGGCAGTGGGGGGAGGATCCTGTCTTTCCCAACCTCCATCAAGATGGCTGAAACACTGGCGTTAAGAGGAGTCAACTTCTCAAAGCGAGAAGGAGGGCGACGCTGGCCACCATTGTCTTTCTGGAGCTTTTTAGCTCCTTCTTCTTCAGCACCCCTCCGTTTGTTCTCAGACATGGGCTCTTTTTACTAAGGTGGGTGGAGGGCCTCCTCTGCCCTAATATATTTCTTGCTCCTCAGCAGAACTTCCGAGAAGTCAAGAGGTGGCTTCTTAGTAAGAGATGCCTTCAAGTCAGCGTGGTTGATGTTGTACCGAAAAGCAGCAGAGGCTATCGACTGGTCTAGGGAGGCAATTGACCTGGCCTTGGTGGTGAAACGCTTGACATAGTCTCTTAATCGCTCGTCTTTCCTTTGAGTGAGTGCCACTGTAACCCCTGTTTCCCAAAAAAAATGTATTTTCTGTGTATTTTCGGTATTTAAAATTTTTGTAAATTAGTTTTCCGCTTTCAAATTATTTTTGTTAAAATATATTTTCGTATTTTCTATTAAATCTATTTTCGATCAATAATTGTATTTGTAACTATTTTGTATGATTTTATACTTTAATACAAATCTTATTATTATTGTTACTGTTATTTTTATTATTATGATGATTGTTGTTAATATCGTTATTATTATTATTATTATTATTTTTCTCATTTATTATCTTTGGTTGTTAACTTAAAAACTCATTTTGAACCCTACTAACCATATCCCCCATACCCAGTTATATACCCAAACCCATTAAACTATCTTAAAGCCCAACCCGATACCCATTAAACCCAACCCTATATTTATACTCCATTGTATTGTTCATCTTCCCCCACAGCCGCCCTACACACCCATGCACCCATCTCCCGTCTCTCCTCCCGCCCAGCGCTCTCCTGCCTCCTTTTCCCTGTCACGACCAGCAGCAACGCCGTACTGAGCCCCTGACGCCACCCCCCTGCAGCGTCGCGGTGACACAGCCGACCCCCCTGGTCGACCTCTCCTCTCCCCTTACCTTCTGTGTGCATCCCTGACTCAACCTCCTGCGTCGTGCCCGCAGGCCCGTCCGCCGATAGCCCTGCCCCGCCATCTGCCTTGCTACATGACAGCGAGAGCGACGCCCATCACCCGACCATCATCTTGCCGTCCCGGTGCTCTCCTCCCTATCGTTGGCCAGCGTCGTGCCTCCCCATTTCGGCATCGACCAGCAGCAGCGCATCCCTGCGCTGCTCATCCCAATGCCAGCGAGCCCAGTTGCGGCGCCCACCAGCACAAGCACCGAGCCATTTTCCCCGTGCATCGTCTTCCCTTTGTCGCAGCCACCTGCGGCAGCGTCCCCTAGCCATCGCTCTCCGCCGCCGTGTCCCCTGGCTGCCACCGGCTGTCGGAGCCATGCAGTCACCGAAGCTAGAGCCATTGATCGGGTGTTGATCGGATTTTGATCAAGTGAACGTGGGCCGTCCGTTTGATCTTGATCATCATCGCGATCATGATCATCTTGATTGATTGATTCCTTGCCATCGTTCACCCATGATCTTGATCCCTTGATCTCGACCGTCGGATCTACTTTGATCATCATCATCTTGATCATCACCATCGGGGTGATCTTGGCCGTTCGATCACGATCATCATCACCTTGATCTGGACCGTCCGATCTTGTTGATCTTGATCTTGATCTTGATCTTGATCTCATCCATACCAATCCGCCCGATCATTGTTTGATCATCTTGATCTTGATCGTCAACGTGATCCGTTCGTTGGTTGTGTTCGTGTGTTCGTTCGATCCGATTTTGTTGTGTCCGTGTCGGGATCCGTTCCCGTTATCCGTCGGATTCATCGTCTATACCCCGAGGCAAGTATTCTTCTTGTACAAATTTTTATTCTAGTACAAGTGTTTAATTAAAATACTGCAAATAGGTCATAGTTGTGACTTCTTCTTATCTCATCATTTGTTTATCTTGAATTATCCATTATCGATCCCATGATCTCAAGAGTCACAACCCTTCGTTGATATATTATACAAACTACTTGGACTCATTTTATCTCCTAGTCACTTGAACACATGAAACTAAGAAATCATAGACTTGTAGATGTGAGTTGTATCATGTATGTGATGATCTTGCATTCCTTTGAGTTGAGAAATATATGTTACTTGCTGATTTGATGCCCACTACATCCGTATTCGTATCACACACTAATCTAGACTCATAATAGTCAATTATCATGCAACTTGTATATAGAAAAAATTCACACTTGCTGCTGTTCTTGACTTTGCTTGCTGTTTCGACCCCTATAAAATCAAAATCTGAACTTGACTCCTGAATATGAAATGTATCCCTAAATGTCCAGTTGTTAATAACTTTCAGAATTTTTGAATTCCGAGTTACGGTCTAGGAGATATCGCAGTTTTACTGATGCTGTGTCGGTAGTCGCAGATTTACAAAAACTGCTGCACCTCTTTAGTTTGCAATTATTTTAACTATGCTACTAGTAAGTAATTGACTTGAGATTTTGCATGCTATTACTGGACACCCTAGAGAACATTCCCTAATTTTCTCAAAATTAATTAATAATGTTTCAACCCTATTTCATATGTATAAACTCAGTTTCACAAATTCTGACTGAACACAAATACTGTATAGTTTGTTGTTTTGACACATATTACCTCAACTTTTATGTACCTTAATTATATGCGTTGGAACCGAGCAGGTGTAATACCCTGGATTTTCATTTATGAGAATTATTATTTTGTATTATTAATTTGTACGTATTGTGCACGTGCAATCTTGCGGTATAAAATTTTATAATTATTTTCATTTCATAGACAAATGAGTATATATATATATATATATATATGTCTTTTATTATTTTTACCCACAGCCTATTTTTAAACAAACATAAGTATTCTTTTATTTTGAGCCCAACTTAATTTATTTTAAATGTAAGCTATTTTGGCCCATTAAATAAAAGCCCATGAGTTTATTCTCTTTTTTATTACAACTTGTAGTATAGACAATTTTTATAGATTTTTTTTATAAAAAATAAAATGTACAACTTTTAAAATAGGGGACTATGGGAACACGTGCACGTGTTTGTGCACTATTTGCATGGTCGGATATGGACTAGGAGGGAAAAGAGAGTGGATTTCGTGGGAGGTAGTTTTTGTGATCATGGTTGGTAACTACAACTTCCCCTTGAATCCTAGCCTTTGTTTCTTAACTCCTAGATCAATCCTAGCCTTCTATTTGTCCCAAAATTTTGCCCTAGCCTAGTTATTCTTTCACTCTTCATTCTCCAAACCTATAGTGAAAGAATACAATTATTAGTAGTAGATTATTAGTAAGAAGTGAGAATAAAAGATTGAGAGTTTGGGTGTGTATGCTAGAAGCAAGGAGGCCGGCTACATCACTTGGGAGCTTTCGGTTTGCACATCAAGCAAGGAGGAGACGCACTCGTGTGGGCAAGCTCAATCTAGGAGGAGAAGGGCTTTTCGTTTAGGAGTTGTTGTGTGATTTTCTCTCGAAAATAAGGTGGGTGGTTTTCTATATTTCTAATTTAGATGCCATGCTAGGAGTGATTGAGTAATGATGCATGAAAGAAACTAAATAGAGTACACTTAATTGGAAAAAGGACTTGCTAGTTGATTAGATTAATGCTTGATAGATTGTATGTTAACTTGTCATGAATCTTAATTTTGTGTGCAAATTGCTTGTAGTTATGGAAATATTGAATTGGGATTGTTGATAATGTCAAAATTGAGTACAAAATGCTAGTAGATGAAATTATTGTTTTATGTGCTAAATGGACTATCGTCATATTGTTTCAAATGAATAAAATTATCCTATGCATTTGGATTTATGAAAGAGGAAAAAACAAGGAATTATATTTATTTTTTTATACCAATTTGTATTTGAGAAATTTCAAATTTGAACTATAGAGAGAGTAGTATGCAATTTGAATTATTGTATGAGAAATGTGTATTAAATTACTGAAAAAAATATTTTAAAAATACTGGGGTGTTAATTTAAGTTAAAATATACGTTCTGGAAATTTACATGGTTTTTGGTGCAAGCAAAACAAAGATAAGAGTTTGTGAACATCGAAACATTTTAATAAAATAGATACTCGAGTTAAATAGAATTCAAGTTGTATTTGTGACAACTTGAGCTTATAGCTCAAGTGGTCGGTTGGCGTTCTGGCGCTACAGTAGCGCGGCGCGTGTCTTGAGGTCGCTGGTTCGATACCTTGAGGCCACCTTCTTTTTGTGTGGTTTAAAAAAATTAACCAACACCCCAGCAGAGAGTATATAACTCTCTGTCTCCCTATTCATATCGCTGAGCGCCTTCGGCCTAGTGGCTAGCGGGTGCGGCTGTCTTCTCTGAGGTTGCGAGTTTGATTCTGGTGTTAGCCATAAATTTTTATATTTTTAAATAGATTTTGGGAGTTTTCTTGATGTATAAAAATTCCGAAAAAAATATCGAAATTATTTTAAAATCATATACAACTTATGAAAATAAATTGGAGGTTATTGGAATGAAATAAAGTGTGTTTTGAGGTAAAGTTGTATTCGAAACTATGGTTTCCTTCCCGTATAATTTCATAAAAATGTGTGTTTTCACGAGATGATTAAGATAAGTATTAAGAAAGGAAAATTTATGGAAAGAAAATATAAATGTGAATTTTATATGGGTCTTTATTGCTAAAGAGTAGCGTGACAATGGTGATATTACGAATATTTACTTTGACTAGATGTTTTCGTAAGTTGATTTTTATATGGAAATAAATATTGGTTATGGAATGCATGATGTATAATTGAACTCCATGTATTATAATTGATTCATGAAAAGGGTGGAAATCATGTAATTGAAAAAGAGAAATGTTCTTGAGTATGACAACTCAGATATGTGAATTTGTGAATTGAAATTAATTATGGTATAGCCAAAACTCACACCGGCAAGTGAAAGTGATGATATATGATTGTTGAAATTGAAAAGACCAAGTTTGGGTCATTGTGAAGTGAAAGAAATAAGACCGGTATTAGTGAGAGGGCTGACTCTAAGAAATTGATTTTGCTCATGATTTCATTAAATTAAGAATTAGTATATAGTGAAGAGGTGATGAAAGTGAGAGAAAAACACAAGTATGAGGGCCTCGAGTCTACAATGTGGGTGTGATTCACAGTTTGTTTTCACGATGCGTCGTGACATGACGTGGGCACTACTCCGAAATTATCGGGATCTTGGCGACACTTATGGGGTGTTTGGTGACTGCGAGAGGATCGTGTGACATGAAGGAGGCTGAATCGTCCATAGGTTGTCTTCACGATGCGTCGTGACATGACATGGGATTCCCTTCCAGTTTTTCTGTACATGAGCTCGTACTCATAGGACATCTAGGATACTTACTGTAGTTACAGTAGTAGATTAAGTCATGACGAGTGATTGAACCCTACAAGATGAAGAACGATTAAGAGGCTTGCCCTCGGACCTATGTAGTATGGGATGCATAGAATCCGAACAAGTGCGCATTAGTGTCATATAATATAAATAACTGCATTAAGGACTAAGTGCACAATCACAAAACGACATCAATAGGATATTCCCTTTAGTTTGATATGTGAACAAGTTTGTATTTGTTAAATATGGAAAATCAATTAAACTGTTTCCAGCATAGAGAGGATGGCTGTGTATAATATTCGTCGGTTGAATAAACTGACGTACCCACAGTTTTGTATGCAGGATAAATGACATGATAAAGATTAAAGAAGAACTGATGCTTAGAGATTATTCAAATGTTGTTGTACTTTTATTTATGTAAATGTTATAATTTTGCTTCCGCTGTAAAGTGTAAAGATTTCTGGTTCCTATAGGCCGTGGTCAACGAGAACTTATAATCGGGGACAGACAAACTGGAAAAACTAACTCTGATGTAAAGTGAAAAGTTTTAAATTCCTTGTAAAATTGTACGAAAGAAGTGTAAAGATCCTGTGGAATCTCGAATTCAGTTGTATTTTGGAATTTAGGGTGTTACAGCAGGAGTCTAGTTTCTAGACTTTCTGACGGATCCACATTTTCTATCTTGTAGCAACGGAAATCGCAGTTTTGGTGCAGCAACCTTATGCTGTCCAGATTTGAGATTTTCGTTGTTCTCGATGCTTGATTAATTTTGACCCTCGAACATGTACCCTAAGTAACCTAGACTTGTCCCATGTTCTTAATTATGTTTGCTTGACTTGGTTCGCACACTTTCATGCTTGTTTGATGTTAATAATAAACAATAAGTCAGAGTTTAAGGGAAAGACCATAGTAGTGGAAAATATAGGTAAGTGTACTCGGAAGGGGGCCCATGTTTTCCAGTACTCGGTTCATGAACCTGTTGCACCTTGATGTATTCATGGAGCCAGTTACTTGGCTCATGAACCTGTTGTATTCATGAACCCACTGTGTGGTTCTTGAACCTATTAGTATTCACGAACTTGCTTCGTGAACCTGTTATTTATTTTCGTATTCATGAACCGTGCCTGCTTGATACTTGATGCCTGAGTACACCGCCCTATAAACTCCATTATTAGGCCTAAATAAAAATTGCATTGACTGTAGCAACCATGTAGTAAAAGTATGGATGCATGAAGTGCTACCTAGATAGTAATAACGACAAAACTTGAAACATGAAACTTGAACTTGATACATGCTTACTTGATACTTGATGACATGATACATGAGACTTGATACTTGAGACTTATACTTGACACTTGCCACTTAATACTTGTACTTGACGATTTGACACTAGACTTGAGACTTGATACTCGACACTTGCACGTGATACTTGCTACTTGATACTTAATACAATTACATGTTCACTAGCCACTTGTTCTTCTACTAGTATTTGTTACTCAATCTTGTCACTCAAGTTATCTTTTTGCTAGCTAATTTTTTGAATCCCCACTACTTATTGCATCCCTATTACATTCTTGATTCCAAATTTTGTTCCATGTTGCTTGTACTTGTTTTACTATTTGTGTCCCTAACTTGCACTAAGGGCGTTCCTCTTGTTTTATCTATTTTTTTCCTTTTTATATGTTAAACAGACTTTGGAGACGTGTTTCCTGCTGGAATTGGTGAGCAGAGATTCTAGGCTTCAATAGGAGAAAGGACATGCTTAAATTATTTGTTTTCTTTGTGTTATTTATCTTCTTACTACTTAAAACTTGTAACGGGCTTATGTTCTCGAGTTTTATCTTTTGATCCAGACTTGAAAACTATTTGGATATTATTATTTGTTCCCATTGTTTTCTGTTGCTTAATAAATTATTCATGCATGCGTGGTTGTGTATATCTTGTTATATTCTTATTGTGATGCTGAGTCGATCCTACAGCTTATGAATGATGTTAAAATCATTTGCTGGGCTTCGTCACGCGCTCGTATTACGTGTTTTTGGAAAGCGGGGTGTGACGGCCAGCAAGGATGTGCTTGTCTTTTCAGTACGATGGCTACTCACAAAATGGGTAAGGAAGAGCCCTTCGAACTGATCAAAGGAGAAGATGGAGGCTGGGGCGAGCCGGGAATATCACTCTCTCGCCGGCCCATTCAATGTGGCCGGAAAGGTCTTGCAGAGGAGCCCATCCAAAGCCTGGTGGATCATTATAAGAGTTTTAAAATTCTCGATGTGGTCAGCGGGGTGTGCGGGAATTGACACCCCGTTGTATGACTCAAAGTGAGGGGGTTTGAAGTTCTCTGGAACCGGTGCTTCCATGATGGTTCAGGAGAAGGGAGGCCTGCTTGGGCGGAAATTCCTTGCTCGTTGTTTCGCTTCTTTGTCAAGTCTGCCAAGGCACTTCTTTATCTCATGGAAACAGCGATAGACCAAGTCTTCCCTCTGGTCATATCTTGCTGACCCCCGGGACTTATCCTCATGGGAAATATGACTGGGAGTGCGATGGTGATGGCTTGGGGCAGGTTGAGGACTAGGCGGCCGTTGATTACGGTTAGGAGCAACATTGAGGGCCCACAGAATGGCTTCCTGAAAATCTTGGAACTCTGCCTTGTGAATGGTGCCTCCCAATCGCGGTGGTCCCTTGGGGCGGACCGACCGGTCGGGGTACGGCTCCTCCTCTAACGGTGCGGGGGTGACTCCCTCCGCCTCCTGGGAGAGTTAGATCTTTTGCGATCTAGTCTACGGGGGGATCGGGCTCTAGGGGACCGAATTGCAGGACCCCTTTGATGTTCATGGCGGGGGATCCTGTCGTGGGTCCTTCTCCCATCCAAGCGGGTCCGAAGATCTATCCCATGTTGTCAGTTGACAATAATGTGTCGAAGATCCTTTGGCGTTGGAGGGCTTTGAGAGGCCATAGAGTCGGATGAGGGGTTATGTACTGAGACATGGTCGTGAAGAGGAGGTTGCCTTTGATGGCTCCGACGGGAAATCCCCTCGGCAGCCCTTTCAGGCCCTTGGGGTGCTTGGGGGTGAGGTTGTCCGGGCTGCGGTTGCTTGACAGGTTGAGAGGGAGGCTGTCCAGGCTGTGGTTGCTGGACTTGCTGGACATGTTGAGGGAGGACCACATAGAGGGGAGGAGGAGAAGGAATAGGAGTGGCTCTGCGGCTGGAGACCTGTGCCTTTCCCTTCTTCGGAGGCATGGCTTAGGAAACAACTTCACCGATGCGGTAAGGCTGAATTGCTTTTTCTTTTCTACAGACAGCGCCAATCTGTTGCTGCTGATTTTGGTGTGGAAGCAAACAGATGAATTTATAGATTCTTTTAGAAAAGGAATAAGCGAAACTGTTGACTTTCACCGGCGTTTGACTGGTTTCTCGTCGCTGCCGTGAACCTGCAAAATGTTCGATACACAGGGATGGATCCCAGCGACGAACCCTCCAACGCTCTTGTCAGTAATCAAAAAGATTATGAAAGAGCTTTATGTGGAAAAAGATTGATTACCTTGTTATGGTGGGGGAGAGGGGTATTTATAGTCGTCTTTAGAGACAGTTTAGAGATAATAATTTATCCCTATGTCCCGGTGTTTCTGGATAAGATGTATAGAGCTTAAACTCGTTTCGTGATAAAAGAGACTATTTAAACTGCATCTTAGAGATAATCACGAATTTAAATTACTCTTTAAATATCTGAATTGGTTTGTAGCGGGTCGTTACCCGTATCCAATATGACAAATCCCTTTTTTGGTTATTGGACTTTGAAGAAAGACCAAGTTCCCATTTCGAACCCGTTTATAGGTGAAATTACCGTTTTATTCCTGAGAGCTTTTAGTTCGCATCCGATTTGAACGATCCCGATTTAGTTCTATTTTTAGCCATATCAGTAGTAATAATTATACACAACATTTTAAAGACTATTTTACACATAAGAGTGATTAATTGAGTCCACAATAAATTAAGAAAGATACGCTTTTGCTTTTACATGTGTTCATATTTTTGTTGCTTGAATTCCAAAATGAGGTTGCAAAGTTCACAGAGAGCATTGCATAAAGTTTTCAGCTAGTTATTGGAAAATTTTGCCGTACTGCCCTACCTTTTGAAAATATTTAGCCGTTTGCCCTACTTCCCAAAACAATTAGCGATATGTCCTTGTTTAGGTCACATCAGCAACAAACGTTATTGGAAAAAACGGTATAGATTATTTCGATGCCGTTCTTCCCAATAACGGCATCTGTTTGAAAAAAAAATTGCATGCCGTTATTTGAAATAACGGCATCAGTATATTTGTATAAGTGTGAATCTTCTAACTTTAAAAAGTTCTAAGTGTGAAATTTTTTTATAAACAATGCCGTTATCCTGAATAATGGCATTCGAATGACTGATGCCGTTGTTGGAGATAACGGCATCAGTTATATATCAATATGCACTATTGCCGTTGTTTGGAAACAAAAAGAATTAATAAAAAGTAAAAAATAAATAAAAATTATAACTGATGTCGTTATTTGGAATAACGGCATCAGTTATAATTTTTTTTTTAACTTTTTTTTAAAACTTATATATATACAGACAGCCATGCATTAAACTTGGATTGACTGTCTTGATAGCTAATTGAAGCATTAATGGTAATGGAGGCCAATATTTTATTATTGGTAAGAAATTAATTAATGGCATATATCTAAGATTCGATTACAAAACGATTGCAATGCTAATATTACTGCCTGCAAATCCTGAAATATATACAAGTAATACTTAGTGTTGGGCTACTGACAAAATACACCTCCAAATACAGTCAGAGTCAGAAGTAGTGGATGTATTTCAGTGCGACCTACTCCCACCACAGTTGTGTAGCTGAGGCCTATTCTCTAATTTAATAATAATTACACTTGTCTAATCTCTTGTTTAGTGATGTTTTGTGGGCAAAGGGGATTAGCAGCATGCAGTTGCTAGTTTTTTCGATTTTTGACTCCTTTAATTACTACTACTACTACTACTCTCTTTTCCATTGGAACAATATCTCACTTCTAATACTCAAACAATTATTTCATATATATTTTATGGCTCTGCTTAATTTATGTCATGTCTTTAACTATACGAGCTCTATATATACCCGCGGCTACTCTTCATTCTAAAGCAAACACAACGTCTTCTCCTCCTCCTCCTCCTAAATCCTTCTCTTCATCAATCTCTATCCAAACAAATATACCATTCAATTCAATCTCACTTTCTCTCTCCCTCTCTTCAGCTATATATATATATATATATATATATATATATATATATATATATATATATACATTATTCTTTCTTCACTATCTACATTCGACATTATTCCAAATCATCATCATCATCATCATCATCATGTTGTTAAAGAAAGCTACATGCAACTCTTATGGACAGGACTCTTCCTACTTCCTTGGTTGGCAAGAGTATGAGAGGAACCCATTTCACCCCACCCTTAACCCCTCTGGCATCATACAAATGGGTCTTGCCGAGAATCAGCTCTCATTGGACCTTCTTGAATCATGGCTGTCTGTATATATATAAGTTTAAAAAAAGTTAAAACAAAATTATAACTGATGTCGTTATTCCAAATAACGGCATCAATTTTTTTTTTAACTTTTTATTAGTTCTTTCTGTTTCCAAACAATGGCAAGAGTGCATATTAATATATAATTGATGTCGTTATCTCCAATAACGGTATCAGTCATTCTAATGCCGTTATTCAGGATAACGGCATTGTTTATAAGTTTTTTTTCACACTTAGAACTTTTTAAAGTTAGAAGATTCACACTTGTAAGACAAATATACTGATGCCGTTATTCCAAATAACAGCATGTAATTTTTTTTTCAAACAGATGCCGTTATTGGGAAGAACGGCATCGAAATAACCTATGCTGTTTTTCCCAATAACGTTTGTTGCTGACGTGTCTTAAACAAGGACATATCGCTAATTGTTTTGGGAAGTAGGGCGGACGGCTAAATATTTTCAAAAAGTGGGGTAGTACGGCAAAATTTTCCTAGTTATTGCTTCAGGAGATACATATGTACACAGTTGGATATTGTAGTTTATTTTTCTTTCAATTTGGGTGATGAGGTTTGCGGAACTATATATTGTTGGTATATCAAAAGTTATTGATGCGTGTTCTCGGTCTAAATAGAGAACACTTATATGGTTTACATGCAGAGAAAAGTTGTTTCCATGCATTTTTTTTCCGTCCTGAAAAGAGTTGCATGTGATTTTTTTTGCGGTTATTACAGTCGGTGAGGTTATTATTGTATTAAATATCTTAAGCGGTTTACAATTCGCTTCACTCTTCTTTACCCTTCTAGCTTACTTTATTTGCATGATTTGGTTTATAAATACTGTGAAATGTATCAGCGAGGGGATTTATGAAAAGTAGTTGTTTGTTCCCATATTGAGTTGGAGTAAATAAAAAGGTTTACGTGTGACAATCATGCATGGTTTATACATGTGATGTGGATAAAGTTGTTTCAAATTTTATATTTGTACTGAGAAGATTTGCACATGATTCTAAACAGTTATGGTATAGCCGATGCATTTATTTCTGCATTACTGTCGTGAACAACATTGTGGCCGCGTTACCTTCCAAAAAAGGATATAAATATGTAACAGTTCACTTTATGTATTTTGTCATTTATAATTCGCTTGTGATCGATCCTCATTTTTCACCCATCACGTACAACTCAATCTGCTACAACAATGGATGTACTTTTTATTTGCTACATCTCACCATTATCGTCTAGATCACCTCATCACCTGCAATAGTCATCTCACCTTCCTTATGAACATCATTTCTCACATGTCATGTATAGCTTAATTAGATCTCATCGTGTCCTTTAAAAAGAAGGAAGAGTAAATTAATATACATAAGAAGTTATCTTACACCAAATACCATGAAGTTAGAGAACTTGTATACAAATAACAACACATGAATGTAGGGGTGGCATTCAGGCTCGACGGGCCGGGCCGGGCCAAAAAACATCAGGCCACTCCCGGTTCCGTGTCACAGCGGGCCGGGCTGGAGAAATAGCCGGTCCGGGCGAGGGCGGGCTGCAGTGGGGGAAGGAGAAGCTCGGACCCGACCCTAGGCCCCTGGCTTGGGCGCTGAGCCGGGTCGGGCCTAAGCGGGTTTTTTTTTTTTTGGTTGGGAGGGGGGGGGGGGGGGGGGGGGGGGGGGGGGGGGGGAGGGGAATAGAGTAGAATAAAGGCATAAATTTTGGGTGATTGAATTTAGACAACAATTATAAGAACATATAGATTAAAGGAAAATATTCATATATTAAATTGTTTCAATGAATTACAAAATTTCAAATATATTCAAATAGATAAGCAACATTTCATACAAAGTAATTGAATTTCAAATTACAAGTTGGGGGAAACTATAGACTTTAGACCTCAAGATGAACTATATTTAGATTGAAGAGAAGATATTGGACTACTGTCGTGCACTTCTACTTAACCTAAATATAAAATCTCATCGCCCTAAAATTCCCAATTATTTGAAATACTTGATCCGTAGTGCATCTTCAATCTTCATTTATCACTACTTGATCCGTTTTGTGCTGTTTGAAGTAAATCTTAGGTCCTTTCTTCCGCTTTGATCTAATCTTTCGTCATACTACCATCCTCAAATTATTTGAAAGCAAGTTGTTCTTGTTCGGGCATAATCTTGCCACCAAGAGAAAAAAAAAAATCTTTCCGATGCAACAGTTGACACCGGGGGAGTTAGTAAATCTTTAGCCATACGAGAAAGAATAGAAAAAGTAACCACATAGTGTTTCCAAAATGATAGCACGTCAATTATATAATCGACGAGAGGTTGTGCATTATACCAATTCAACTCATTAGGTGCTTTTTTTTTTATAAGATTAAAAACACGACTTATTGAAAATGCAAGACTCTTTCCCTTTGATATAGAAGAAGAAGAAGAACTAACATGTTGTGATTGCATAGTATTAGATGCATAAAGTCTATCGTAATTATCATACAAATTATTCAAAACATGTTCAAATTGGTCGTAGCTATGGCTATCTACTTGACCGGTCATAGGGTTAATCTTTTGTTGTGTTAGTGTGTGTTGTGATAATTCGGGTCGGCATTTTATCTGTCACTTAAGTGCACCCGTTCTCGCACCAAATTTAAACTTCCTTGGCATTTTGCACTTATTACAAATCTTAAGTCCTACACTTTTATCGTTCTGAGAATGGACAAAAGTGTAATATTTGTGTACTTCGAAAGTGGGTCCTCTTAATTTACAGGATTGAGAAAGGGCTTGTTCTGTGTCTTGTGAATCTATGTCTTATACTATTACAACATCTATGTGTGTGTGGGGAATATCATTAAAATCGGGAATACTATCAAATTTTCTAAATGTTTCTTCACTATCTATTTGTGGAATGGAAGGAATGCAACAAGATGAGGTGGAATCTTGGCTACTATGTCTACCACGTGATCTGTTTGATGTCATCTAATTATGAACTAGTGTGTTTATATTTAAAAAACAGAATCTAAAAATTAAAAAAAAATGAGTTCAAACAAAAAAACACACAATAAATTATAAACTAGTATATGTTATAAAAAAATTTATACAAAACAAGTTGAGAGAGTTCAAAATAACACAAAGAACAAATTATGAACTAGTGTATATTAATAAACAAAATCTAAAAAAGAAGAAGAGAGAGTTCAATAAAACAACAACAATTTATTTATGAGCTACTGTATATTAACAAAAAAAAAATCTAAAAAGAAGAAGAGGGAGTTCAACAAAACACAAACAATAAATTATGAACTAGTAAATTATTAACTCCTAAAATCTAAAAAAAGAAAAATAAGAGAACAATACTATTATAAAAATTAAACAAATACAATGTTATCGAATGAGTGCAGATTGAAAAATGAAAGTGGAGAGAGTTGAGAGCTTGTTCTTGCAAGATTGAGAGCACTTGACTCTTGAGAGAGTTGAGAGATTGTTCCCAGTTGATGTTGATCACTTGATTGAGTTGATTCCACAAATTGAAAGAGAATAAAGTGTAAATGATAGAATTTGTGAAGACAAATGATTGAAATGGGTTATATATATATATATATATATATATAGGGTAAAAGGGATATAAGCAACTTGCTCATTTAGTAAATGAGCAAGTGATGAAGTGGCATGTATTTCATTGGTAAATTCTAAAGGTGGTTAGATACTCAATGTTACATATGCATGCCACCTCATCACTTGCTCATTTACTAAATAAGCAAGTTGCACATATCCCTTTTACCCATATATATATAGCAATGCTCAGAGGGTCTGTTTGCACAGACTCGTGCAAACGGCATTGCTGGCCATTGGATCAAGTTCATCTTGATCTAATGGCCATGATCGAGCCCGACCATGATCGAGCCCACCCATCATCCCCATTTCACTTAAGTTGTATGGGGTAATTTGAAAATTTCATCCCAAATAACTACTCGCCTCATTCCCTCTCTCACTCACTCCCAAATTTGAACCTAGGCCGTTGTTTGGAACAGTGGCCTAGGTTATAAAAAGTACAAACCTAGGTCATTATTTGAAACAACGGGCTTTTATAATCTAGGTGGAACAACGGCCTAGGCCATATAATGCCGCTATTTCAAACAACCTAGGCCGTTGTTTTCATTCAACGAATTATTTGATACAATGACGTTTTATAACCTAGGCCGTTATTTTCAACAATGACCTAGGTTATAAAAGGCTGATGTTTCAAACAACCTAGGCCGTTGTTCCAAACAATGGCCTAGGTTCATTCAATGGGCGGGGCTCAATCACGGCCTTTGGATCAAGATGAACTTGATCCAATGGCTAGCAATGCCGTTTGCACGGGTCTGTTTGCACAGACCCGTTGCAAACTCGATTCCTGGCTGTTGGATCTTTTTGATCAAGATCCAGCAACCAGGATCTCTCCTACCCATTAGCCCCTATCTCACTTAACTTTTGAATGGGTAAATTGCGTATTTTACCCCAAATAACTCTTCAACTTAGCACTCACTCTTTCAAAGCTGACGCAGTGCAATATTTGGGGCAAAATTTTAACCTAGGCCGTTGTTTAAAACAACGACCTAAGTAGTTTAAATTTTTTTTTTGAACCTAGGCCGTTGTGGGAACAATGACCAAGGTTATACAAGTTATTAAAAAAACTTGAACAAATTTCTCTCCTACCTTCGATTTCTCACTCTTCCCCTGCGCTCTCTCTCTCTCTCTCAATCGGTCATTCCCGAACCCAAACGAAACCCTCGCTCCTCCTTCACTTAAGCCATCCCTCCCCCTTCACACACACACACACACTCTCTCTCTCTCTCTCTCTCTCTCTCTCTCTCTCTCTTTCTGTAGATTTACCCGAACCCAAAAAAACCCTATCCCTAGTGAAACACCCAAACCCTAGTCCTCCTCCATCTACAGCAACATCTATACCTCTTTACTCTCCTTCACAAAAAACCCACATAGTGCAAGGTATTTACTCTAATCTTGCTAAGTTCATTTATAGTATTTTTTTTAAAAAAATTAGTATTATTTTTTTATGCGTAATTAGTTATTGGTTAGTTTGAGGATACGTATGTGTATAGTTCTTCGATAATTGTAGACGGTAGAGTTGTAGAATTAGTTGTTGTTTCTCGCTCAAATTATAGTTGTAGTTCTATATTTTTAACGAATTCCAAAAATTCTGAAATTTTACGGGTTGGTCGGACTCACCACGCACAAGGCAACGCAACTTGTAGAGGCAAATTGCGACTCATGGTTTGCAAGATACGGCTGTGTATCGCTTTCGACTCTTTTTCGTGAGCGAAAGCGATATATTGCCGTATATTTTTTTGATGGAAAAGTCTTGGCTCGAACCATGAATGCTTGATTCGAGCCACCACTCAATTACCCACCCCACCCAATACCAATCATGTAACGCCCCGAATCCCAAATATACTGAATTCGAGATGTTCTACAGGATCTTTTCACTTTCTTAGTACACTTTTACAGGGAAATTAAAACTTTTCATCATACATCAGAGATTACATTATAATTACATCTTTCTTTTGCACAGCGGAAGTAAAGTACAACAATTAAATACAAGTACAACAGCTTGATAAAAACTTTAAGCATCCAAATCCTCTTTACTCTTTAGCATGACATTTACCTGCATGTTAGACTGTGGGTACGTCAGTTTATTCAACCGACGATCATTATACACGGCCGTCCTCGCTTGCCGAAAATAGTATAACTTAACATTTCATATTTAACAAACACAAACTTTTCACATTCAAACTAATGGGACTACCCTATTGATGTCGTGTTGTGATTGTGCACTTAGTCTTTAATGCAGTTAATTATATGACACTAATGCACACTTGTTCGGATTCTATGCATCCCATACTACATAGGTCCGAGGGCAAGCCCTTATTCGTCTTCATCTTTATAGGGTTCAATCCCCCGTTATGATCTAATCTACTACTGTAATTACGGTAGGTATCCTAGATGTTATCTGACCTACGAACTCATGTTTAGGCACTCTGGAGTAGTATCCTCACCCAGACGCATCATGGGAATTCCTGGGATATTCTCTCACCATAAACATGACACCACCCGTAGTCTTCAAACATCCCACGAGCGTCGCCACTGGGACGGTACTCTGGAACAGTATCCTCACCCAGACTCGTCATGGGAATTCCTGGGATACGCTCTCGCCGCTACCCAGGGCCCTCATACTCAGTGTTTTTCTCTTACTTTCATCACGTCTTCACTATGCACTAGTCCTTAGTTTCATTTAAAAATCATGAACAAAATAATCACTAGAGTTAGCTTCTCCATCAACCGGACTTATTCATTTAATTCAACATGACCAACCTTGGTCTAATTTCAATTCAATTCATTTTTCTCAATGCCGGGGAGACTTAGCTACTCTATTTCAAATTTCATTTCACAATCTTTAAGTCATAACCACTTTCATGTCACAATTTCATATTCTTCCTTATTCATGATTTCTCTTTGTTCACAAGTCCATAGTGAATACTTATAACTCAAAGTTTCATATTCAAGTCCAACAATTTCATCAACAAAGTTTCTAAACTCCATCATCATACAATGGACTCATGCACTTTACAATTATACACTCATACTTCATATTTTACACCATATCTTCAAGTAAAAATTATAATATCATGTCACACCACAAACTCTTTTGTGTCAAATACTTTCTAATAACTTCATTTCAATAACTCTTTATGAATTTGAAAATTTCCATAAGTATGTGTCTTAGAACCATAGCTTTAATATACCATTTGTTCACAAACTACATTATATTTTCTTCAAATAATATCCAAACCAATCCCATAAAATTCCTTGTATTTTTATGAAAATTACCATATTTTTCTCACATTTTTTGGACATCAAAATCTCACAAAAAAAATATTTTTCCCTAAGTGCTAGGGGAAGGATTCGAACCCAGCACGGTAGAGAAGAAGGCCAGAGCACCCGCCGATAGGCCAATCGGTGCTAGCGATTAAAAGAGGGCGCGTTAAGTATAAGTGCTATCATTCGCTGTTCATATATATATATACACAGTAATTTTAAAAAGATGGTGAGACCAGGTTTCGAACCACACCGCTCAGGGAAACCGAACAGAGCCACCGACCGCCTGAGCCACTGGCTCAGGTTGTCACAGTGTGGGTTAAAACCCATTAGACCCATATTCACACTGTTTTTAGCAATTAACTCGATGTTCAAAACAATTGATTCATATTGCCTTCATATAAACCACTGAAAATTTCCAGATTTAATCTTCTTTATTCCATCTTCAAAACAGTAATTGTAAAATAAATTTTTGCACTAGAACACATTTTCTCCACCCAAATTAATTATTTGTTTATTAAAACTAGCAAATCTTTTATTTTTGACATTGAAAATAATCGATTAATCTTTTAATCTCTCTTTTATCCCCAAATTTTCCATGATAATTTACTGGTTATTAATCTACATTCACAACACAATACAACCTTGGATTTCCCCATACTCATACTAGCAAAAGAATTCATATAGCACATGAATAGGTGAAACTCAACAATTACTAAGTTTGGTATATTTCTAAATTGATGACAACAAGCAATTCTTTGGTTCATCTACGCCACTTCTACACATGAATTCAAAGCATTCAATATACCTTTCTATTCAATTCCCATAGTGTTAATATCTTTCTCAATTGTCATGTTTCAACCACACAATTTGCAAGTAATAAAAAAAGCTTTCACACATCATGCTAGTCACATTGCATCATTGTTCAATTAACTAGATAATCATAGAAAGTGCTTCATATGGTATCATTTCATGCAAGCAATTCACATACACAATTTATCACATCATTCTAAGCCATTCACACACTAACTTTTTAATTAGAGTGGTCTCTTATTAGTATTTTCCATGTATAGTGTCATCAACATACTAGCATGAACCCTATATTAGAAACATGAATTGTTTTACCCACCTCAATTGGAGAGGAACACAAACAAAAGCAATCAAGTAGATGAGAACACCTCCTCCTAGCCAAAAGAATGCACCACTCCAAGCCTCCAACCAATGCCGAATGCTTCCTCAAGCTCCCCACCGAATGCTTCTTGATGGTGCCGGCCACTCCAAGCAACACAACCCACACAAACTCTTATCTTTTATAACTCTCACAATATATTAGTATAGCTTTAGAAATTACACTTTGCATATGAAAAATTAGCCATGAGTAAGGAGGTATTTATACTAAAAAATGAGGGAAATGGAGGGCTAAGATCATCTTGGTGGTTGCAAAATGAAAGGCTTAGATTCAAGTAGGAGTTAGGAAAACTACCCACCTCCTTGAAACTACCCCCATGTTCTCCACACCAAAATTTCAACTTTCCCTCCCAAAAGAATGCTACCGGCCAAGCATAAGAAATGTGCAATGCACGTGTACGTGTAGTGCACGTGCATGCAACTAGGCCAAATTTGTACATTTTAAAATTGTATAAAAATAATTTTGTTTAAAAAAAGTCTTCTACATGACAAGTTTAATTAAAATAAATTAATTCATGGGCTTTCTTTTTGGGCCAAAAATAATTTATAAAACTAAATAAAATAAAATGCTTTTGGGCTTTTTAAGAAAAGGCTTTTTAATTAAATCAAAGAAGGCTTTTAAAGAAGGCTTTTTGTACTAAAATAATTTGAGAAAATTATACTTAAACATCATGATAAAATAATCCAACAAAATATTGCACGTGCACAACGCGTGCAAAATAAATAATTTCTCATTAATTGAAAAATCAGGGTATTACAGCACTCCCTCCTTAGAATAGTTCCGTCCCCGGAACTACAATCAAGAGCGAGAGAACAAACAAAATACAACACACACAACAAGAACAAAAGATAAAAAATACAATCAAGCAAAAAGCTCAGGATAGTCCTTCAACATCCTCTCCTCAGATTCCCAAGTAGCCTCTTCAACCAAGTGGTTTCTCCAGACTACCTTGACCATCGGTATCGTCTTATTCCTCAAGACTTTCTCTCGACGATCAACAATCTCAACAGGAGACTCGATGTAATTCAGGTCTAACTGCAAACCTTCCGGCACTTCAGGTAAATGATGACTCGGGTCCGGAATATAACCTCTCAGCATAGACACATGAAAGACATTGTGCACCTGAGACAACTCTTCCGGTAATTCAAGCCGGTAAGCAGTTTTCCCGATCCTTTTCAATATCTTATACGGGCCTATAAACCTCGGGGCTAACTTCCCGCCTTTGCCAAAACGAACCACACCTTTGCTGGGTGATACCTTCAGAAAGACGAAATCACCAACCTCAAACTCAAGGTCCCTTCTCCGGTTGTCTGCATAGCTTTTCTGCCTGCTCTGAGCTTCCACCAACCTTTTCCTGATCAGATCAATCTTCTCAGAAGTCAGTTGCACAAGCTCAGGACCAAACAACTGACGCTCCCCTACTTCATACCAACAAACAGGAGTCCTGCACTTCCTGCCATACAGAGCTTCGTACGGCACCATCCCAATACTGGCCTGAAAACTGTTGTTGTAGGCAAACTCCACCAAAGGTAAATGCCTTTCCCAACTGCCTCCAAAGTCTAGTACACAACACCGCAGCATATCCTCAAGAATACGATTGACTCTCTCGGTCTGCCCATCGGTTTGCGGATGAAAAGCAGTACTGAAATCCGTCTTGGTACCCAAAGCTGCCTGAAGACTCCTCCAGAAATGCGAAGTAAACCGCGCATCTCGATCAGACACAATGGTCGAAGGAACGCCATGAAGTCGGACAATCTCACCAACATACATCTCAGCCAACTTGTCCATCGAAGCAGTGAGTTTCATCGCCAAAAAGTGAGCGGACTTGGTAAGTCGATCGACTATAACCCAAATTGCATCATTGCCTTTAGGACTCTTAGGCAATCCCGTAATGAAATCCATACTGATGTTATCCCACTTCCATTCCGAAATAGGTAACGGCTGTAATAGACCTCCGGGTCTCTGATTTTCGGCTTTGACTTGCTGACAAACCTCACACTTCGCGACAAATTCAGCCACATCCCGCTTCAAACCTGACCACCAGAAATGCTGCTTGATGTCCTTGTACATCTTAGTACTCCCAGGATGTACAGACAAAAGAGTAGCATGCGCCTCCTGAAGAATACTTTCTTTCAGGTCCGCCTGATTTGGAACGCACAGCCTATCTCCGAACCACAGCACTCCATCCCTGATCTGAAAACCGGGCAACCTGCCAGCACTGACCTGCTCCTTCATCTCCAGAATATCAGCATCAACTTCCTGACTTGCAATGATCCTTGTATTCAGAGTAGGCTGAAGCCTCAACTGAGCCAAAGATGCTCCCAATCCTTGCAAGACAACCTCAATACCAGCTCGGTCCAGCTCCTCAATCAGATGCCTCTGAGTCGTAATCAAACAGGCCAAACTGCTCTTGCGGCTAAGTGCATCAGCAACAACATTAGCCTTTCCGGGATGATACTTGATCTCAGGTCGCATATCCTCGAGCACTTCCAACCATCTCCGCTGTCTCAGATTGAGATCCCTCTGCTGATATATATACTTCAAGCTCTTGTGATCTGTGTACATATTCAACTTCTCACCGTACACGTAGTGCCTCCATTGCTTCAAAGCAAAAATAATCGCAGCCAACTCCAGATCATGAGTCGGATAATTTTTCTCATGTGGTCGTAGTTGCCTAGACCCATAAGCGATTACTCTTCCTTCTTGCATTAAGACACAACCAAGCCCCCGATGTGAAGCATCGCTATAAACGTCATACTCAACACCAGCTCTAGGCAAAGCCAAAATAGGTGCAGTAGTCAGTCTATCTTTCAACTCCTGAAAACTCGCCTCACATTGCTCGGTCCACTTGAAGCTCACATTCTTCTTGGTCAGCCCTGTAAGCGGTACAGCTATCTGAGCATAACCTTGAATGAATCTCCGATAATATCCAGTCATCCCAAGGAAACTTCTGACTTCCTTCACTGTAGTAGGCCTTGCCCAATCTCTCACTGCCTCTATCTTCTGAGGATCAGTTGCCACTCCCTCCTTAGAAAGGATGTGACCTAGGAATGCCACTTCAGATTTCCAGAAATCACACTTGGATAACTTGGCATACAACTGCTGCTCTTCCAACTTCTACAAAACTGCTGCCAGATGCTCAGTGTGCTCCTCCTCAGACTTGGAGTACACGAGAATATCGTCGATAAACACCACGACGAAAGAATCAATAAACGGCCTCAGAACTCTGTTCATCAAGTCCATGAAGATTGCAGGTGCATTCGTCACTCCGAATGGCATAACTAAGAATTCGTAATGCCCATGCCGAGTTCTAAATGCAGTCTTATGCACATCTTCAGCTTTCACTCGAACTTGGTGGTAACCCGATCGAAGATCTATCTTGGAGAATACAGCTGCTCCTTGTAGACGATCGAACAAGTCATCAATTCGAGGAATCGGATACTTATTCTGAACAGTGACCTTATTCAGCTCCCGGTAATCGATGCACATCCTCATCGATCCATCCTTCTTCTTAACCAAAAGCACTGGCGCTCCCCAAGGTGACGCACTAGGTTGAATAAAGCCTTTTCCCAATAGTTCCTCAATCTGCCGTTTCACCTCATCCTGTTCCACTGGAGCCATCCTATAAGGTGCCTTAGAAATGGGTGCACTTCCCGGTTGAACAGTGATGCTGAACTCTACATCACGATGCGGGGGTAACCCAGGAAAATCTTCCAAGAACACGGTCGGATAGTCCCGAACCACAGGAATCCCTTGCACTTCCACAGGAGTCTCTTCCTTGCGGATAGTAGCCACCAGCTTAGAACATTTCCGCTTCCCTTGGAACACGACTTCAGGTCCACCTGGAGCCTTCACTGTCACCGTCTTGGCCTTACACTCGATGCTCGCACTGTACACCGACATCCAATCAATGCCAATGATAACATCGACTCCCAAGATAGTCAGTTCGATCAGATCAATGCCAAAGGTTCTATCCCCAATCACAATCTCGCAATCAGCATAATACCGATCAGTGGTTAAAGTTTCCCCTGACGGAGTAGCTAC
This sequence comes from Hemerocallis citrina, assembly GCA_017893485.1. Taxonomy (NCBI): domain Eukaryota; kingdom Viridiplantae; phylum Streptophyta; class Magnoliopsida; order Asparagales; family Asphodelaceae; genus Hemerocallis; species Hemerocallis citrina. The sequence goes on along the minus strand of CM030359.1, from coordinate 22,643,186 downwards.
TGATAAGATCTTGCCTGGGAAAATCTTCGGTTCAACTCCCAACACTTTAGCAAACTTTGGAGACACAAAAGTATGAGAGGATCCAGTATCAAACAATATGACAGCTTTAATTCCATTAAGATAGAGTTCGCCTGTTACATAATATACATCATTACATAACAGCCTCACTAAACAAAGGGAAAGGAAAAGACAAAGACTCTAAACACCAGCCCTCGTACCAGAGATGACCTGATCTGCCTCCTCAGCATCAGCTTCTGTCAAGGCAAATACTCGCCCTGATTGGTACGGCCTCTTCCCAGCCTGCTGCGTTGGTGCGTTGCTGTTTCCACCCTGTAGTTTGGGACAGTGAGATTTGTAGTGTCCCGTTTCACCACAGTTGTAGCAAGTCACCGCAGAAGGTCTCACCACACTGTTTCCAGGCCTCCCAGCCACACTCACAGCGTTCACCCCTGTCGGTTTGAACCTCTGCGCAGATGGTTGCCCCCTGAAACTCCCCGAATGTGCAGGCCTCTTCCCGGGCTGCCAGTTGTTCCTCCTGTTCTGAACAACATGGAACTGCTCCATATCCGCCTCCGTCGCTGCCGCCCTCTTGACCAGCTTATCGAATCTCCTGATACCAAGGGGTATCATACGAGATCTCAAGCTAGGCCTCAGACCATGCTCGAACTTGCGAGCTTTCTTGGCCTCATCCGCCACCAGTTCTGGAGCATACCTGGAGAGCTGAGTGAACTTGGTCTCATAAGCTCTCACTGACATGCTGCCTTGCTGAAGCGACAGGAACTCCATCGCCTTCTTCTCCTGGACGTCGGAGGGGAAATAATGGCTACGGAATTCTTCCAGAAATTCCTCCCAGCCAAACAACAGACCTCCCATGGTCCTCTTCACGGATTGCCACCAAACCGCTGCATCCTTCTCCAGCTGCAAGGTTGCCAACTTGACCTTGCTACCCTCCGGTGTCTCCAACACCTCGAAGATGGTCTCCACTTGTCGTATCCAGTTGTCAGCCGAATCTGGATCTGACTTTCCCTCGAACACGGGTGGTTTCATTCTCTTGAACGATTCCACCAGCTTTATTGACTCGGGCACTGGATTTGCCGGCCCCCTAGCTTGGTTCTGAGCCACAGCATTCAACGTCTGGTAGACCCTAGCAAGCTCAGTCTCCAGATCCAAACCTTCCCCATTCCTTGCTCCTCTTCTCGACATATTCTGATGCAAAAGATCCGTCAAATTCGAAGTATATAACAAGAATTTAAACCAACTTCCATTTCATTGAATTCCAAAAGTTTATACATTCGAATTTAAAAACATCTCTAAACATCAGAATGAAAGAAAACAGAAGCTACAACACTCTAACTCCTACGGGTCCTCTTCGCTGCTCGAAGTTCTTCCCGCAGTTCATCAACCTCATCCTTCAGCACATCAGTTAGGTTCTTTTTCTTCTCAAGTTCCCAAATCCGATGGCTAAGAACAGAGTAGTCGGCCTTCCGCTTCTCCAGCTGCGCCTCCAATAATCCAACTCTCTCCTTCAGGGTTTCCACTTGCCTCTGAAGAGAAGCCACAAGACCACTTGGAACTGGTACTTCCTCTTCGTCGGAAGAAGAATCATCAGATGAATCCGGAGGTGGGGTGATCTCTCGGGATTCAGGGTACTCCTCGTCATCAGAATCAGCTTGCCCAGGGTAGTACTCGTCCTCGGAATCTGCCTGTCCAGGATGGTACTCTTCCTCAATGATGTGCCAGTCGTCGCCTCCAGCAGGGTCGAAGTGATCAGCCATCTTAGAAATAGAGAGAAGAAGGCATAAATCTCAGAGCAACACAAATGTAAGTCACTTACATTTAAATCTCTAGATTCAAACACACACTCTAATGTCCACTTCTAGGGTGTCGTTCCCTATAAATTTGTACAAGTGTGAAAGTGTAGAAAGCGTGGCTCTGATACCACTCTGTAACGCCCCGAATCCCAAATATACTGAATTCGAGATGTTCTACAGGATCTTTTCACTTTCTTAGTACACTTTTACAGGGAAATTAAAACTTTTCATCATACATCAGAGATTACATTATAATTACATCTTTCTTTTGCACAGCGGAAGTAAAGTACAACAATTAAATACAAGTACAACAGCTTGATAAAAACTTTAAGCATCCAAATCCTCTTTACTCTTTAGCATGACATTTACCTGCATGTTAGACTGTGGGTACGTCAGTTTATTCAACCGACGATCATTATACACGGCCATCCTCGCTTGCCGAAAATAGTATAACTTAACATTTCATATTTAACAAACACAAACTTGTCACATTCAAACTAATGGGACTACCCTATTGATGTCGTGTTGTGATTGTGCACTTAGTCTTTAATGCAGTTAATTATATGACACTAATGCACACTTGTTCGGATTCTATGCATCCCATACTACATAGGTCCGAGGGCAAGCCCTTATTCGTCTTCATCTTTATAGGGTTCAATCCCCCGTTATGATCTAATCTACTACTGTAATTACGGTAAGTATCCTAGATGTTATCTGACCTACGAACTCATGTTTAGGCACTCTGGAGTAGTATCCTCACCCAGACGCATCATGGGAATTCCTGGGATATTCTCTCACCATAAACATGACACCACCCGTAGTCTTCAAACATCCCACGAGCGTCGCCACTGGGACGGTACTCTGGAACAGTATCCTCACCCAGACTCGTCATGGGAATTCCTGGGATACGCTCTCGCCGCTACCCAGGGCCCTCATACTCAGTGTTTTTCTCTTACTTTCATCACGTCTTCACTATGCACTAGTCCTTAGTTTCATTTAAAAATCATGAACAAAATAATCACTAGAGTTAGCTTCTCCATCAACCGGACTTATTCATTTAATTCAACATGACCAACCTTGGTCTAATTTCAATTCAATTCATTTTTCTCAATGCCGGGGAGACTTAGCTACTCTATTTCAAATTTCATTTCACAATCTTTAAGTCATAACCACTTTCATGTCACAATTTCATATTCTTCCTTATTCATGATTTCTCTTTGTTCACAAGTCCATAGTGAATACTTATAACTCAAAGTTTCATATTCAAGTCCAACAATTTCATCAACAAAGTTTCTAAACTCCATCATCATACAATGGACTCATGCACTTTACAATTATACACTCATACTTCATATTTTACACCATATCTTCAAGTAAAAATTATAATATCATGTCACACCACAAACTCTTTTGTGTCAAATACTTTCTAATAACTTCATTTCAATAACTCTTTATGAATTTGAAAATTTCCATAAGTATGTGTCTTAGAACCATAGCTTTAATATACCATTTGTTCACAAACTACATTATATTTTCTTCAAATAATATCCAAACCAATCCCATAAAATTCCTTGTATTTTTATGAAAATTACCATATTTTTCTCACATTTTTTGGACATCAAAATCTCACAAAAAAAATAATTTTCCCTAAGTGCTAGGGAAAGGATTCGAACCCAGCACGGTAGAGAAGAAGGCCAGAGCACCCGCCGATAGGCCAATCGGTGCTAGCGATTAAAAGAGGGCGCGTTAAGTATAAGTGCTATCATTCACTGTTCATATATATATATACACAGTAATTTTAAAAAGATGGTGAGACCAGGTTTCGAACCACACCGCTCAGGGAAACCGAACAGAGCCACCGACCGCCTGAGCCACTGGCTCAGGTTGTCACAGTGTGGGTTAAAACCCATTAGACCCATATTCACACTGTTTTTAGCAATTAACTCGATGTTCAAAACAATTGATTCATATTGCCTTCATATAAACCACTGAAAATTTCCAGATTTAATCTTCTTTATTCCATCTTCAAAACAGTAATTGTAAAATAAATTTTTGCACTAAAACACATTTTCTCCACCCAAATTAATTATTTGTTTATTAAAACTAGCAAATCTTTTATTTTTGACATTGAAAATAATCGATTAATCTTTTAATCTCTCTTTTATCCCCAAATTTTCCATGATAATTTACTGGTTATTAATCTACATTCACAACACAATACAACCTTGGATTTCCCCATACTCATACTAGCAAAAGAATTCATATAGCACATGAATAGGTGAAACTCAACAATTACTAAGTTTGGTATATTTCTAAATTGATGACAACAAGCAATTCTTTGGTTCATCTACGCCACTTCTACACATGAATTCAAAGCATTCAATATACCTTTCTATTCAATTCCCATAGTGTTAATATCTTTCTCAATTGTCATGTTTCAACCACACAATTTGCAAGTAATAAAAAAAGCTTTCACACATCATGCTAGTCACATTGCATCATTGTTCAATTAACTAGATAATCATAGAAAGTGCTTCATATGGTATCATTTCATGCAAGCAATTCACATACACAATTTATCACATCATTCTAAGCCATTCACACACTAACTTTTTAATTAGAGTGGTCTCTTATTAGTATTTTCCATGTATAGTGTCATCAACATACTAGCATGAACCCTATATTAGAAACATGAATTGTTTTACCCACCTCAATTGGAGAGGAACACAAACAAAAGCAATCAAGTAGATGAGAACACCTCCTCCTAGCCAAAAGAATGCACCACTCCAAGCCTCCAACCAATGCCGAATGCTTCCTCAAGCTCCCCACCGAATGCTTCTTGATGGTGCCGGCCACTCCAAGCAACACAACCCACACAAACTCTTATCTTTTATAACTCTCACAATATATTAGTATAGCTTTAGAAATTACACTTTGCATATGAAAAATTAGCCATGAGTAAGGAGGTATTTATACTAAAAAATGAGGGAAATGGAGGGCTAAGATCATCTTGGTGGTTGCAAAATGAAAGGCTTAGATTCAAGTAGGAGTTAGGAAAACTACCCACCTCCTTGAAACTACCCCCATGTTCTCCACACCAAAATTTCAACTTTCCCTCCCAAAAGAATGCTACCGGCCAAGCATAAGAAATGTGCAATGCACGTGTACGTGTAGTGCACGTGCATGCAACTAGGCCAAATTTGTACATTTTAAAATTGTATAAAAATAATTTTGTTTAAAAAAAGTCTTCTACATGACAAGTTTAATTAAAATAAATTAATTCATGGGCTTTCTTTTTGGGCCAAAAATAATTTATAAAACTAAATAAAATAAAATGCTTTTGGGCTTTTTAAGAAAAGGCTTTTTAATTAAATCAAAGAAGGCTTTTAAAGAAGGCTTTTTGTACTAAAATAATTTGAGAAAATTATACTTAAACATCATGATAAAATAATCCAACAAAATATTGCACGTGCACAACGCGTGCAAAATAAATAATTTCTCATTAATTGAAAAATCAGGGTATTACAAATCAGGACATTGCCTGTTGGTGATACATTGCCGAATATTGCAAACCGTGAATCAAAACTCACTTGTACAAGTTGCTTTGGCTCGTGTGGGGTGAGTCCGACCTACTAGCAAAGTTTGTAATTTTTTATGCAATTTATGCAGATTTGTCCCATATATCAAACAACAATAACAATTATACTTTTCTATTTTTAGAATGACTTTTCAATAGAATACCGCACAAACGACATCCCAAAAATAAGAAATTTCGGGATTAGGTTGGACTCACCAAACACAAGCCAACGCAACTTGTGAAAGTAATTTTCGACTCACAGTTTACATGATGCGGCCGTGTATCGCTTTTCACTTAGAGAAACTGAGTGAAAAGCGATACATTGCCATATTTTGTAAACCGTGAGTCTAAACTCGCTTCTACAGGTTGCGTTGATTTGTGTGTGGCGAGTCCAACCTACTCGCAAAGTTTCGAAATTTTTAGATGTTCTTTGTGTGATTTTCTCTCGTATATCGAACAACAAAAAATATACTTTGATATTTTTTGAGTGAGTTTTTACTAGAAAACCGCACAAGCAACATCCAAAAATTACAAAATTTTGGTAGTAGGTCCGAATCACCACACACAAGCCAACGCAACATGGAGAAACGAATTTCGACTCACGGTTTGCAAGATAAGGTATTGTATCGCTTTCACTCATAGATTTGCATGAGTGAAATCGATATATTTCCATATCTTGCAAACTGTGAGTCAGAACTCGCTTCTCTAAGTTGTGTTGGCTTGTGTGTGGTGATTCGGACCTACTCACAAATTTTTGTAAATTTTTGATGTTGTTTATGTGGTTTTCTCATGTATTTTTGTTTCGTATATATATATATATATACCTATATGAATAATATATTGACCAATTGTTATATATTTTTATATAAAGAAATGGTTAGAACGAGGAGAATCGGAAGGTATCCTGGTAGTGGTAAGGGCAAACCTACCATAGAAGTAAGTGTATTATTAGTTTTCATTGTGAATTTTGTATAGAAAATAGGTTGGTGCATCGTCTTCAGGTGAATACTGCGCTCCATGACCTTTAATTCGAAATGTACTAAATTTTAAAGACCACCACCGATCCGAGGAAGTGTGGAGAGGGATGACGCAGAAGTGTAACTTCCGTCCGCACGAGACATTGATGATGCACTCGCGTACCCATGAGTACCTTGTCCAAGCCGATTTTATGGAGTTGGTTTGATGGGTAAGGTGAAACTAGACCCCGCACTTCTTGCAGCTCTCATCGAGCGATGGAGTTCAGAGACACATACTTTTCATCTAACTGTAGGGGAGATGATGGTGACATTGCAAAATATTGTAATGATTTCATGTATTACAATAGATGGGATGGTTGTGACGAGTAATATGATTTCGATAAAATACAGTTGTGTAATGAGCTTCTCGGCACAGGGTTTCATGATGATGAGGAGGATGGTAATAGTATTTTTGTTGGACAATCAATCCGACTGGCCTGGTTGAAGGAAATTTTGAAGGAAAATTGACTAATTAATCGAGCGACTACGACGTTCAGTGCTACACTAGGGGATATATTCTAACCGTGCTTGGAGGTGTTCTGTTGCCTAACTCTAGCGGAGATACCATCCCCCATATGTATCTATGATTGCTTGCCGACCTAAGCTTAGCTTGCCGGTATAGTTAGAGAAGTTGCACATTAGCCACCTTGTACATGACATTATGTGGAGTTGCTCTCGATGTAGTTGAGATGATTGGGCCGTTGGTGTTGCTTCATATTTGGGCATGTGAACGTATACACTGTTGGATCCTGTAGGTAAGGCAAGAAACGCTAGAGAGGGGGAGGGGGGTGAATAGTGTTTTATAAAAAATAAAATGCAGAATTAAACTTTTCTTCTGCTCAGTCGACTTGAATAGATAAACCAGTCGATTGAAGTGACAATTAAGAAGAGTATTTTTAAAGCGAGTCTGAGGAGTCGACTTATCACACAAGTTTTCAGAGATATTAGTACAAGTCTGACCAGTCCACTTACAAAAGTATACAGTTGAATTTCCAGACAAGTTTCACAGAAAAACTATAAAGTAAGAAAATGATATGCAAGTTTAAAGAGATACAACCACAAAGTACACACGATGTATCCTGGTTCGGTCCTCCCAACCTACATCCATTCCCCAAGCAACCCACTTGAGATTTTCCACTATTCTTGAAATAATTATAAGAACACCCTACGGCGTTAGACAACAACCTTGTCCAATTCGTAGTCCTTTCTCACAACTAGAGAAAGCAACCCACTCTTCTACCAAGAGTGAAAAACCAGACTCTACACCCTAGAGCCCTACTCTCCAACCAAGAGGAAACCACTCTCACAACCCGAGAGTGCAGAACAACAACAAAAGAGTTACAATCAACCTATAGCCTTGTTTTGTGATTGTGATTTTTGTATAGTGGCTAATAGGTCACTCCTGAGATCAGTCCAAAACGAAATCAATGTTATATGGGACTGAAATTCAGAGAACCAAAGACTTAGAGAATCTGAAAGCTTTTGAAACTCTTATTTCTCTTTTTGAAAAACTAAAGACTTGAAAGCTTGTAGAAGAGAATGTGTAACCTTTACCAAGTGATTTCTACACTCTATTTATAGAGTTAGAGTCACTAGACGTTGAGAAATAGTTGTTCCAACTGTCAACCAATGGAAATAAAGATTTGATTTTGAAAAACCAGTTTTAAAAAATAGAAAACTGCCAAAACAACTTGAACAGTCGACTGGGTTATCATAACGAGTCGACTTGTCAGAGTTTGAAAAAGTTCAGACAGTTTCGTACCGATACAGTCGACTGGTCCCATAGGGGAGTCGACTGGTATTTAACAGCTGATCTAATTCAAACTGTTTTGACCTTTAATCTTTTGAAAAACACTCATTTATAAAAGTGTATGAGTGTGTGTGTGTGAAAAGACTGTTACATCAATCTAAGACTCAAAAAGAAAGGAAAATTATAATTGTTTTACAAGATATGTAATATAACACATTGGAGTATAGGTCTTGTCCTGAGTCTTGGCTTGAGTCTTGAGTTGGAGCTTTAGCCTTTGTCTTTGACTATGAAGCTTGCTGGATTTAAGCTTTTAGAGCCTTGTAGCTTTCTTGAACAATTTGCTGTGAGAGCTTTGATTGAACATTCTGTCAACTTGCAATGTATAAGATGTAGCATAACAAATCTGCATTGTGTTGTAATCATCAAAATCAAGAATTAACATTCTCCCCCTTTTTGACGATGACAACACAATAGCTTATAATAAAAAAATAGAACATACAAGTGCTCACATGCTCCCCCTATCAGATGTACATCATGCATAGGTGAAAGTTCTAAAAAATACAAAGCATGCATATATTCTCACAACATCAATATACACACAAATCTTGCATTAACATAAAAAGAAGCTTATATATATTGTCTCCCCCTTTGTCATCAACAAAAAAAGTGGGAAGAAGGAATACTTCTCACAAACAAATAACACAAAATGCATTCATAGAAAATTAGTCTTTAGTTCAAACTAGTACATAAGAGAGAAAAAAATGCAACAATAAGTAAAAAAAAAATACATAGAAAATAAGAGAAAAAATAGGAACTCATTAATCTTCGTCTTCTTCATCTTGATCATCATGAGAGGGAGGAGAAAATTGAGCAGTGAACAGATGAGTAAGATGGAAAATTTGTGACTCAAGAGCATCTTGACGATCCATGATATAATTGACAGCATTATAAATACTGCGCGGATCATCAAAATCTGCTCAAGGACGAGACGAACTAGAAGTAGAAGACGAACGAGCTGAAGTAGCTAAAGGAACTTGAGGGGAAGTCCTAGAGGTAGACCTAGGTGGAGAAGTAAGAAGCTTCATGCTTGCTAAACTTGCACAATCAAAGCATTCATAGTGCTTTACTACATTGGTCTCTGAATCAAGATCGACATCATAAGCACAAAAGACACGAGTAAGAATGGCACCAAAAGGAAGAAAAGAAGTATGAGACTTATGAAGCTTAGAAAAAATGATACGACCCCAATTTAGATTGATTTTGCCGAATATTGCATAAACGGCTTGTTGTAATTCCATGAAATACTGATCATAACTCCCTGTTTTGGGAATGATATTGTATGATAGTATCCGTGCAAAAAGTTTTGCAACAGGGGTAATGGACCTATTTGTCATGGGGGGTCCATGATTCGGCAAACAAATGCTAGATAGAATGGTGGCATCATCCATCAAGATTTCTCCTAAGTCAAGTCCTTCATCGTCTATACCCAAAATAAGGTTGATTCTTTCGGATGTGAGTTTCATCTTCTTATTTTTGACAGAAGAATAAATGAGTACCTCACCATCATCCGATTGAACAACCCTCATATTTGTATAAAACAAATAAATGAGTTGAGGGTAGTATTACGGTTGATTTTTTAAAGACAAGAATTCATAAAGACTACAATGTTGAAACAAAAATACAAGATTAAACCTATCAAGATCGGAAAAATTGACAAACCAACCCGAAAAAAGTATCATTGAACAAATGATGAATCATTTCTCTACAAGATCCGGACTTCTAAAATATTGAATGTAATCTCTAGATGAGGAACCCTCCTCTACATGAGATGTTTTAGATCTCTTAGGAGCCATAATAAGAAAGAAAAAAGAGTAAAGGAAGTATACCAACAAGGAGACTCAAAAACTTCAAGGAAACTTGAAATCTACAAGAAATCAACCGGATTGGATCCTCACAATGCTGAAATTGACAGCAGCAGCACTGTTGCAGTCGACTTCTCTTCTTTCTTCTTCAGATCTGGTAAAATAAAGGTTGGGTAAAAGTGAAAGGAAGGGGGTAGGTTTTAGGGATTTTACAAGGATATCAACGGCTGAGATCAAAGGATAAGGATATCAACGGCTTAAGAATGGTCAAAGGAGAGTAAAAAGATGAACAGTCGCCTAAAAAAATGTACCAAGATTCGAATCTGAAGAAAAATGATTCACGACAGTTGACTGGTATTAGTAGGCAGTTGACTTAGTCGAGAGTTTTTAAAAAAATGAACATACTATTAATACAACTGGTCAGTCGACTGGGTGCGAATCTTAGTCGACTGGCCAGAGCATAAAAACTGCAGACAAAATTTAAAACAATACTTGGCAGTCTAGTGAATAATGTGTGTAAGTCGACTTACCAAAAAAAATTCAAGAAATATCATGAAAATTACAAATACCTAGTTCTCTTCTTAAGGATATAAAGGTGTCTTCTTTAAGGGGTTTGGTAAAAATGTCAGCCACTTGTTTATTAGTAGAAATAAAGTCTAAAGAAATGTTTCCCTTTAAAACATGATCACGTAGAAAATGATGTCGAATATCAATATGTTTCGTACGTGAGTGTTGAACCGGATTCTTAGATAAGTTAATTGCACTGGTATTATCACACATTATTGAAGGTTTTTCAAAAGAAATATCATAGTCTAATAAGGTTTGTTTCATCCAAAAAATTTGGGCACAAGCCAAACTTGCAGCGATATATTCAGCTTCTGTAGTAGATAGTGTCACGCCCCACTTCCCAGAATATGGGAACACAGGCACGTAACTGAGGCCCAGCGAATGATGCGAATACATCATTCATAAGCTGTCTATTTAACTCAACAACAAGATAACCAAGCATATTAAATCACAATAAGATAACAAAGTACATGACATATTACATGACATAATATAGGACATAACCAACAACTGGAAAAGAAATATAATTACGGGTCAAACACGCCCGGATTACAATGAGGATTACATGAATAAAACATGAATTAAAGCAGCATGAAAATAAACAACACTAGAATCTCTGTTCAGCAACACCTTCGGGTAGTTCTCCATCTGGGCCTGCAAGTATAATATTACAAGAAAGAGACAAAGAGGTACCCGTTAATGCAAGTCACGGGCCGCAAGTGGTACAAGCAACGAGACAATTATAAAATGAAACAAAAGCATGGAAAAAACAAGGAATCAAGAATCATATAATAGAACAAATACAACATGCAATAGGATCAAGAACAAGGCCTCATGGAACAAATAGCATGCATGTAAACAAGTAAATAATCCATAGGGACATGTAACATGTAAACGAGTAAGCAAGTAAATGTGTCAACATGAACGCGTAACATGTAAACAAGTAAATAAGTCATCATAAACATATAACATGTAAATGGATCATGCAAGTGTACGTGTTAATGTCATGTCTTTTATTAACCTAACTAGGTAGCACTTCATGCATCCCATACCACATGGTTGCTACTCGCAATCAAGTGAACGTTTAGACTAGTGATGGATTCTATAGGTCACGTACTCGGGAATCATGTCATGTCATGTCATGTTAAGTATATCTTGTATCAAGATACGTGCAATATGGAACATGTAGTATAACTTGTAACGTGCACATATAAACCTATAATTTAGCAAACTTGCAATTGTAACTTGAAATTTGCAGCGAGGAACCACGAGCCCCCATCCGAGTACGCTCTTCTATATTGCCCACTACTAAATCTTTTCCCTTTATACCCCGGCTTGTTATCTTTTATTTTAATCAAACATGAATGATAACTACTTGCAATAAGGACGAGTAATATAACAAGAATAATATGACAGGATCGAGTATCAAGACTTATGCAATGCAGGAAATATATTTCAGGGTCTATAAAACATGTTAATGCGACTAATGGCATGCATAACACTTAATCAAGAATACAAGATATTATAACAACATGCAACCTAGTAACAAGCAATTCATGCACAACATCATGTATAATTATAAGAGTGTTTATATGTATCGTGTTCATGCAATATATATGACAAGAAGTATTCGTGATCTTGTACGAATACGGGATCAATAGATTATATATAATACGAAGAGAGTCAAAAATATACTTGCGGTATTTTGCAAAATAGCTTGTACTAGACCAACGAATTTGTACAAGGGGATACTTGCCTGGTAGTTGACGACGATAAAATTAAAGATAGAATAACGGGATCGGTATCCCGGGCAGTCGAACACGTGCAAGATATTTGTGGCAGCCACGCCAAATCAGCAACTCCTAAAATAGCAACTTCCCAACTTCCCTTCAACAACAATTCCTTCACAACTCCAAAATAGTAAACACCTCCAACAACTCCAAAACAGCAATACTTCAGTCCAATCCCCTACTTCACAACACCAAACATCAATACAACAATCCTACACCAACTCCAATAAAATACTCCAACAGTAAAGCACCCAACACCAAATAGCAACAATACAAACAGCAACTTCAACACCAATATAACACTCCAACTACAACTAAACACCACACAATCCCCAATCCTACAACAACAACCCAATAACACACTATTATTCCCTTCTTCTTCTTCACCTTATTCGACAGAGAGAGAGTGTGAGCGCGGAAGAGAGATAGCGGGAGAATGGGAGATGGGGAACGGCGACGGGAGCTGGTGGAGCGGCGACTGAGGGAGGCTCGACTGGTGGCACTGTGGCGGACGACGGCGGAAGGGCGAGAGGGGAGGGGATGAGGCGAGCGCTCGATGGTGGCGACGACTACGGATGTCGACTGGAGGTGACAGAGGAGTTCGACTGAGCGGCGAGAGCGAGCGAGCGGGAGAAGGGGGAACAGTGAGCAACGGCGGAGGAATGTTGGTCGAGGGGAAGTTGTGGAGGAGAAGCACAAGGTTCTGGCGATGCTTCGGGAGGGATGGAGTCGACGACTGTGGAGCTCGAGGGAGAGCGGGGCTTCGATGGCAAGGCGGCACTCGAGCGGGAGAATGTGGAGGCGACGCGACTGGGGAAAGCTTCGACTGGAGGAAGGGTGGAGCGTCGATGGCGAGGAGTGGCTGTTGACGAGAGGAATGAAAGAGATGGAGCGCGAGGTTGAGAGGGCGGCACTGCGACGGCGAGGAGCTTCGACAACGGAACTCGGGGTCGAAGTCGAAGCTGGGGTTGAGCGGCAACAATGGCGGTAGTGGAGGAGGTGAAGAAGACAAAGTGGAAGGAGGGAGAGTTTGGGTTCTTTTGTTTGGGTTTGTTCTGTTTTGTTTGGTTTTTGGAAGTCAAAAGAGGAGGAAGAGAAGAAACGGGGAGAAAGATTTTATATCATAATATAATAAAGAGTAAGATAATGGGGGTGGAAAGTGGGGGTAGTTACGAGAAGTGGGGAAATGTGCAGGCAAAGTGGGGAGGGAGTTGGAGTACGGGACAAAAAGTGGGGTGTGAAGAATAAATTGTATACGGATGGTTGTAGGGTTAATCTGTATAATTAAATGGGTTCTGGGTTAGTGGGCTTAAATAATTGGGCTCAAAGTATTTAAATACAACAATTAGGATTTGGGCTAATCTTTTGGGCTTAGATTAATTTAATAAAATAATAAAAATCAAAATATAGAATTGGGCTTTAAATAATAATTAAACAATTGGGCTTTGGATTAATTTAATAAAATCAAATACAATTTTGAGCTTTAGAATAAACAATTGGATTTTGCATTAACAATTAATAAAATTAAAATACAAAAATGGGCTTTTAACAAACTTAAACAATTGGGCATTGAACTAAATATTAAACAATCGAATAATTTGTATATTGGCTCAAAAATAGTTTGAATAATAATATAATCAATTAGGAGAAAATACTTACAAAATACTAATGATTTAAAATACAGAAAAATATTTGAAAATTATGTATTAATGAAAACAGGGGTTACAGATAGGGATACCGAATTTTTCTTCTTACTGCACCAAGAAACTAGGGAATGTCCCAAAAAATGACATGTCCCACTAGTGCTTTTGCGGTCAGTTTTACTGCCAGCAAAATTCACATCACTATACGACAAAAGTTGAAAATTGTCGGTGCGTGGATAAAATAGACCATAATCAGATGTGCCTTTAATATATCTTAAAATGGATTTCACAGCTTTTAAGTGAGATTCTTTAGGACTTGACTGATATCTAGCACACAAACATACACTAAACATAATGTCCGGTCTACTAGCAGTTATATATAAGAGTGAGCCAATCATACCTCGATAGAGTTTCTGATCGACACTCTTACCTAATACATCTTTGTCAAGGGTAGTGGTAGTAGCCATAGGTGTGGCCTTACTACTTGTGCTATCCATGTTAAATCGTTTGAGTAATTCCTTGGCATATTTTCCTTGATTAATGAATATGCCATTTTGTGACTGCTTAATTGGTAGTCCAAGGAAATAATTGAGTTCACCCATGTGACTCATTTCAACCTCGTTTTTCATGGTGTTAGCAAACTCTTGACATAGATTGTTATTAGTAGAACCAAAAAATTATATCGTCAATATATATTTGTATGATTAAAATATCATTCTTAATTCTTCTAATAAATAAAGTAGTATCTACTTTATCTATTTCAAAACCTGTTTCTAAAAGAAAAGTCTTCAGTCGATCATACCAAGCACGAGGTACTTGTTTAAGACCGTATAAAGCCTTTTTCAATTTAAAAATGTGGTTTGGGAATTGTTCATATTCAAAAACTGGTGGTTGTTTAACATAAACATCTTCCTTTATAAACTCATTAAGGAATGCACTTTTAACATCCATTTGAAAAAGTGTAAAATTCATAAAACAAGCAAAAGATAATAAGATACGAATTGATTCTAATCTAGCAACATGAGCATATGTTTCATCAAAATCTATGCTTTCTTCTTGATTATATCCTTGAGCAACTAGTCTAGCTTTGTTCCTAACAACTTGTCCTGATTCATCTAACTTATTCTAGAATACCCATTTAGTACCAATTATAGTATGATCAGGAGGTCGTGGAACTAAATCCCATACATTATTCCTTATGAATTGGTTTAACTCATCTTGCATGGCATTCATCCAAAATTCATTCTCACATGCTTCTTGTATATTCTTCGGTTCAAAATCTGACAAGAAGGCTGTGTGAGATATCATATTAACATGTGATCTCGTCTGAATACCATGTGAAATGTCACCAATTATTAAGTCATGAGGATGATCTCTAACTTTAACAAAAGATTTTGGTAAAGTTGGAGACATCACAATAGGATCAGTCGACTTGACAAGTTCCTCATCAGTCGACTTGACTTCCTTATCGGTCGACTTATCCACAATACTAGTTTGTTCTAACGATGTAATTACTTTATTTAAAGGTAATGAATTAGTTTCATCATCTTCAATTAAAGTCGATGAAGACAGAGATTCATCAAATAAAACATGCATGGATTCTTCAATAGTCATTGTTGACTTGTTGAAGATTCTATATGCTTTACTCCTATTTGAGTATCCTAAAAAGATACCCTCATTAGATCTATGATCAAATTTATCTAAATTATCCTTAGTATTCAGAATAAAACACTTACATCCAAATATTTTAAAGTAAGAGACCTTAGGAATTCTATTAAAAATAACTCATAACATTTTTTCTTTAGCTTAGGCCTAATCAAAATTCTATTTAAAACATAACAAGCTGTAGCAACAGGTTCAACCCAAAAATACTTAGGTAAATTGCTTTTAACAAGCATGGTACGTGCACATTCTTGCAAAGTCCTATTCTTCCTTTCAACCACTCCATTTTGTGGTGAAGCTCTAGGAAATGCAAATGAATGATGATATGGCTAAAAATGGGGTTAAATCGGAACCGTCCAAATTGAGTACGAATCTTGAGACGTGGGGGTAAAATGGTGATTTCGCCTACAAGAGGGCCCGAAATAGGTGTTGGGTCTTCTCCCCAAGAGCCCAGTAACCTACGAATGGACCCACCAACAAGAGGGTGCGGGTCTTAACCTGCTGCACACCCAATCCAGCGAGATAAAATCAGGGTCCCTGATTAATCCTGATCAACGGCCCAGATATACATCTATCTTTTCACCGGGATTTGGGGATAAAATTCCTTATCTGATTACGGAGAATATACCTCATCAGATTACATTTCTCATCTGATTATGGGGAATATTCCTTATCAAATCACCAGGATTACATTCCCAATCTGTTCCCTGGGACGCCTATAAATACCCCCCGTCCATCTCCATTAAGAGGTAATCAATCTTTCACCAGTTTTTACGCTCATTCATAGTCTTCCTAGATTACTGACTTGAGCGTCGGAGGGTGCGTCGCCGGGAACAACCCCGGTGTCTCGCACTTTTTGTAGGTCCGCGGCGGGATCGACGACCGAAGCCAGACGGAACAGGTACACAGGTTTTCTATTCAGTTTCCCTAAGAATCCACAAGTTCTATCTGTTTGCCCCCACACCAAATTTAGCGGCAACAGATTGGCACCGTCTGTGGAAAACTAACGAATAGAGACCTCTCCTCTTCCCGTCAGATAGGTCTTCTCCAGCCATGCCGCCTCGCAAAGTTAGGTCAAGAGGGTCTAATCGAGTACCCAACCCTGACCAGCAAGAAGTCCTTCCTGATCCTGCTCAACAACAAGGGCAACTTCCCCCTACCATGGAAGAGCCGCTCCAACGGAACCTTCCACCTCCTGATCCAAAGGGTCCTAACCCTCAGAAACAGCCTCTTCACCAAGAGAACCTCTCCATCCACAACGCCTCCAGTGCCTCTATGGCCTCCCATCATCCCCGAGCCTCTGGTCGCCACAATGCCCCTCCCAAATGCCCGGAAGATGATGACCTCCGTCGTCATCTGGATGAGAAGCGGGCTCGGGAGGAAGCCTCCCGCCAGCAAGAGCGATCCCCCCGTCGCCGAGTACAGGAGGTCCCCCATCCGAAGAGGGAGGAAGGACTCCTCCGATCATTACCGAAGGAGGCACTCTCCCGCAGGTCGGCAACAGCCTAGGAACAATGAGGCACCAATCACCCGTGCCGAGTTCCAGCAGTTCCAAGCGACCGTCCTGCAGGCCCTCAACCTCCGTCAGAATCCTATTGAGCCGAAGCTCCCAACCCCTTCTCCGGTCCGAAGCCCTCACCGACGGTCCCCTTCTCCTCGACCCGCACCTACCAACTCCAGGCGCACCCCAAGTCCTCGTCGTTCTCGAAGTTACCATCGCCGCAGCCCTCGCTCCCCCTCATACGAAGACGAGTCCCATGGCCCGGCAGATTACCGTCGGAGAGATGATACCGTGAACCGCCATCTAAACGAGGTGGAAAAACTCTTGGGTCAGATAA
Source organism: Hemerocallis citrina (assembly GCA_017893485.1). Taxonomy (NCBI): domain Eukaryota; kingdom Viridiplantae; phylum Streptophyta; class Magnoliopsida; order Asparagales; family Asphodelaceae; genus Hemerocallis; species Hemerocallis citrina. The sequence goes on along the minus strand of CM030359.1, from coordinate 22,625,670 downwards.
ACCGAGAAGAGGAGCTTAGGGGGAGAACCCTACGTCCTAGCCGACCCTTATTCTCCCGGACCATAGTAGATGCCCCTGTGCCGTTCGGTTTCAAACCTCCCCAGTTCGAGAATTACACCGGGGAGACCGATCCAGTTGATCACATCGAAAGCTTTAAGACTTTGATGCTCCTCCATCAAGCTTCCGATGCCCTCCTCTGCAAAACATTCCCCGCGACTCTCAAAGGCCCGGCTCGAGAATGGTACTCTCGCCTTGCCCCAGCATCAATATTCTCCTTCGAGCAGTTCGAAACCCTCTTCATCACCCACTTTGTCAGCAGCCGAAGGGCCGAAAAGACCAGCATCTCACTACTGCACCTCCGCCAACAGAAGGAGGAGAAATTGAGGGACTACGTGAGGAGGTTCACCGCTGAAGCCAGAACCATCGCATCCCTCGACCAGTCGGTTGCTACCGCGGCGTTTCAATCCAATATCCTCAATTCCAACCTCCGCTCCTCCCTCGCCAAGAAGCCACCACAGGACTTTTCTGACCTCCTCCTTCGCACAGAAAAATACATTCGGGCCGAAGAGGCCGAGGAACGACCCAACTGGGAAGTGCCTGCCTCCGGGTTTAAGAGGAAGGGAACGGAAGAAGAAGGAGCCAAGAAGCTCCAGAAGGATAATGCCGGCCAGCGCCGACCTCCGCCTAAATTCGAGAAGTTCACTCCCCTCAACGCTAACATCTCGGCCATCTTCATGGAAGTCGAAAAAGACGGGGTCTTACCTCCGACTCCCAAGATGAACACCCCCGCCAAGAGAAGAGATAGAGAGAAATGGTGCCGCTATCACCGGGACCATGGGCATGACACCAACGACTGCCGTGCTCTGAGGAACGAGATCGAAGCCCTTATCCAGAGGGGGCAACTAACGAAGTTTGTAAGAAAGGACCGAGCCGAGCTCCCTCCCCCGCCTCGGGGGGCTAACAAGCATCCGGAAAGGGAAGAGACGTCAGACTTCGAGGAAGAGCGGGTCCTCCACCTCATCCATGGGGGTCCAATGGGAGGCTCCTCGAACTCCTCTCGGAAAGCGTTTATCAGAGAGGTCAATTCAGTCCGAGCCACACCTCCTCCCAAAGGCCTCGGAGTGTCAGTCACCTTCTCCGACGAAGATCTCGAGGGAGTTCGTATCCCACATTGTGATGCCCTCGTCATTAGCCTTCACATGGCGAATTTCAAAGTGGAGAGGATCTTAGTAGACAACGGCAGCTCCGTCAACATCCTCTTCCTTTCCACTTTTAAAGGCCTAAAGCTCTTCAGAGACAGACTCAAGCTCGCCGGTTACACTCTCCATGGGTTCACGGGGGTTCCGGTAACTATTGAAGGGGTGATCACCCTCGATGTAACTGCCGGCCAAACTCCTACCACCAGGACAGAGCCAATGGATTTCATGGTGGTGGATGTTCCCGCTGCCTACAACGTCATCTTGGGCCGGCCTGGCCTCGCGGCTGGAAGCAGTTCCCTCAGCATACCATCTGAAGATGAAGTTTCCCACCCGATCCGGGGTCGGGGAAGTAAGGGGAAATCAGGAGCAGGCCCGGAAGTGCTACATGACCTCAACCCTTGGGCCCGTCCTCTCCTTAGAGACCCTGGAGATTCCCCAAGATTCTGCAAGACCGACCTCCAAGCCAGTGGACGAACTGGAGGAGGTGCTCTTCTCTGAGCAAGAGCCGACCCGCAAGTTTTTCGTAAGCAAGACCCTCCCGTCCACCCTATACTTGGATATTGTGAAATGCATCTGAACCAATCAAGACCTCTTCGCGTGGTCCGCAGCAAACATGCCCAGTATCTCCGAAGAACTCCTAGTCCACCGTTTAAGCGTTGACCCGGGGTCCAAACCGGTTCAGCAGAAAAGGCGCAAGTTCGCCCCCGAGCGTCAGCTCGCTATCAAAGAGGAGGTAGATAAGCTGTTGAAAGCCCGATTTATACAGGAGGTAAACTACCGGGAGCGGTTGTCTAACGTAGTAATGGTGAAGAAGTCCAATGGGACGTGGAGAATTTGTATTGATTTCACCGACCTCAACAAAGCCTGCCCCAAAGACCCTTTCCCTCTACCGAGCATCGACACTCTGATTGACGCGACCTCGGGACATGAGCTCCTTAGCTTCATGGACGCCTTCTCGGGTTACAATCAGATAAGGATGTTCCCTCCAGACATTCCGAAGACATCGTTTGTTACCGACCAGGGCCTTTATTGTTACAGAGTCATGCCGTTCGGTCTCAAGAACGCCGGTGCAACATACCAACACCTAGTCAACAAGGTCTTCCAGGCCCAGATCGGCCAAAACATGGAAGTGTACGTCGATGATATGCTTGTAAAGAGCATCCGAGGTGTTGATCATGTGGCCGACCTTCAGGAAGCCTTCGACGTCCTAAGAAAGCACAATATGAGACTCAACCCGAACAAGTGTGCGTTCGGCGTCTCATCAGGGAAGTTCCTCGGCTTCATGGTTAGCCAACGAGGGATTGAAGCAAATCCGGAAAAGATCAAGGCCATATTAGACATGGCCCCTCCCAGAAATGTCAAAGAAGTTCAGAGATTGACCGGTCGCCTAGCTGCCATAGGGCACTTTCTGTCGAAGTCCGGGGAGAAGTGTCTCCCGTTCTTCAAAGCCCTCAGGGGGGCTAAAGGATTCGAGTGGGGACAGTAGCAACAAGACTCCTTCGACCAGCTTAAAGCCTACCTCGTCAATCCACCTCTGCTCAGCAAACCGATACCTGGCGAATCACTCTATCTCTACCTGGCAGCTTCCGAACAGACGCTTAGTGCGGTCTTGGTCAGAGAAGAAGAAAGGGCTCAGAAGCCCATTTACTACGTCAGCAAAGTCCTCCGGGACGCCGAGCTCCGGTACCCGAAGATTGAGAAAATGGCCTATGCCCTGGTAATGGCCGCGAGAAAGCTTCGACCCTACTTTCAGTCCCATTCGGTGGTCGTCCTTACCGACCAGCCGCTGAAACAGGTCCTTCACAAGCCTGAGACTTCCGGTCGCCTCATGAAGTGGTCGATCGAGCTGAGCCAACATGATATAACTTATCAGCCTCGAACCGCAATCAAGGCTCAGGCGCTGGCCGAATTCATAGTTGAAAGTACAATCCCTGAGCCCTGCCAAACGGTAAAGGGGCCGCCGGTTTGGTCGATCTATGTTGACGGATCTTCTTGTAATGAGGGAAGCGGGGCAGGAGTCATCCTAGCAGGCCCAGATGACTTCATCCTCCAATACTCCCTCCGTATAAATTTCAAAGCCTCGAACAACGAGGCCGAATACGAGGCATTAATAGCCGGTCTCAGAATGGCTCGAAATGCAGGAGCACAGCGGCTACAGATTTTCAGCGACTCTCAGTTGGTTGTCAACCAGGTCCTCGGCGAGTATGAAGCCCGCGATGACAGAATGGTTAAATACCTGGCTAAAGTCAAGAGCCTCATGGCGCTATTCGAGGAGGCCCTCATCCGAAGGATCCCTCGAGAAGAAAATGCTCAGGCCGACGCCTTATCGAAATTAGCCTCCTCTTCCCTTCAAGGTCTTGAACAAACCGTATTGATAGAAGTCCTCTTGAAGCCAAGCATAGAGGGCGAAGCGCCAGACTCCGTTGAAACATTGCCTGTCCTCCTCGAGGACAACTGGATGAAACCCATCGTCGAATTCTTAAAAGACGGACTCCTCCCTGAAGATCCGAGGGAAGCAAGAAGAATCAGGACCCGAGCCGAGCGTTTTGCTTTAATCGAAGGCATCTTATATAAACGCTCCTTCACCCAGGTGGACGGTCGGCCTTACCTAAGGTGCCTTTCCCCCAGGCAGGCCGACTACGCCCTGCAAGAGCTCCACGAGGGCATCGGCGGAGCTCATTCGGGGTCCAGAGCTCTAGCGCGCAAAGTATTGAACTACGGGTATTACTGGCCCACTCTCTTACGGGACGCCGAACGACACGTTCGGTAATGCAGCTCCTGTCAAAAGTATGCAGACATCCGACGCCTTCCACAAGCACCGCTCACCTCCCTATCAAGTCTGATCCCCTTCGCCATGTGGGGGATGGATTTACTAGGACCGTTTCCACCAGCTCCCGGACAGCTAAAGTTCCTAGTCGTGGCAGTCGACTACTTCTCTAAATGGATAGAAGTCGAGCTCCTAGCTACAATCACCGAGCATAGAGTCGTTCAATTCTTCTGGAAAAATGTGATTTGCCGGTTCGGCGTTCCCCGAGTCATAGTCACGGATAACGGGATACAGTTCACTGGAGCCGCCTTCCGAGCTTTGTGTGAGGACCTCTCCATACAACACCGATTCTCCTCTGTCTCCCATCCTCAGTCGAATGGCCAGGCTGAGAATGCCAACCGATAGATTCTTTCAGGCATCAAGAAGAGATTAGACAAATGTTCCAAAGGACTATGGGTCGATCAGCTGCCGAACGTGCTCTGGAATCACCGCACCACCAAGCGGACCCCAACAGGCGAGAGCCCATTTAATCTCACCTATGGGGCCGAGGCCAGCATCCCCCTAGAAGTCGGGATACCCTCTCCTCGCCTGATCGCTTATGAAGAAGAGCAGAATACTAGAGAGCTCAGAGCAAGCCTAGATCTGATAGACGAAATCCGAGAGAGAGCTGCCATACGCCAGCAAGCTTACCGAAGAAGGATCGAGCTAGCATACAACAAAAGAGTCCGCCCAACGGACCTCAAAGAAGGGGATTTGGTCCTTCGGAAATTGGCCATCTCGTTCCCCGGACAGAAAAGCAAGCTGGCCCCGAACTGGGAGGGGCCGTACAAGGTCTCGAAAGTGATCCGCCCCGGTACGTACAAGCTAGAAGATCTCGAAGGCAGAGAAATTCCCAGGACTTGGAACGCCGACCATCTTTTGAAATACCAAGAGAAGGCAACTACGTCTCTCTAAGTAACTCGAGATGTCCAACCGTTCCCTTCCTTTTACTAGTAGTGATCTTTCCTTTGTTTTTTTTATTGTAATAACGGCTCGCAACTTTAGAAACAGCCGATCATTAGATATTAATAAATGAAGTTTCTTCATGTTTTCATTACTATTACATCTCTCTGCTTTTAACTCTTTCATCTCACAATGGTTCTGGAGTCCAACACTTGGCTCGATTCTACTTCGCGAGTTCGCTCCTAAGCGAGCTAGAAGTAGCTCGCCATTCGAAACTGCTCCCACAGCCGTTGAATGGTTCGGAGTCCAGCACTTGGTTCGACTCTACTCCGCAAGCTCGCTCCTAAGCGAGCTAGGGGTAGTTCGCCATTCGAAATTGCTCCCACACCCCTTAAATTAACAATGGTTCCGGAGTCCAACACTTGGCTCGATTCTACTTCGCGAGTTCGCTCCTAAGCGAGCTAGAAGTAGCTCGCCATTCGAAACTGCTCCCACAGCCGTTGAATGGTTCGGAGTCCAGCACTTGGTTCGACTCTACTCCGCAAGCTCGCTCCTAAGCGAGCTAGGGGTAGTTCGCCATTCGAAATTGCTCCCACACCCCTTAAATTAACAATGGTTCGGAGTCCAGCACTTGGTTCGACTCTACTCTGCAAGCTCACTCCTAAGCGAGCTAGGGGTAGTTCGCCATTCGAAATTGCTCCCACACCCCTTAAATTAACAATGGTTCCGGAGTCCAACACTTGGCTCGATTCTACTTCGCGAGTTCGCTCCTAAGCGAGCTAGAAGTAGCTCGCCATTCGAAACTGCTCCCACAGCCGTTGAATGGTTCGGAGTCCAGCACTTGGTTCGACTCTACTCCGCAAGCTCGCTCCTAAGCGAGCTAGAAGTAGCTCGCCATTCAAAACTGCTCCCACAGCCATTGAATGGTTCGGAGTCCAGCACTTGGTTCGACTCTACTCCGCAAACTCGCTCCTAAGCGAGCTAGAGGTAGTTCGCCATTCTAAAACGCTCCGACGACCCTAACCCAATCAACCAAGAACGCCGAAGTCTAGAACTTGGCTCGATTCTACTTCGCGAGTTCGCTCCTAAGCGAACTAAAAGAAGCTCGCCATTCGGAGTCCGACGCTTTAGAAGTTACGGCACGGCAGACAACAGTCACAAGAATAAAACACACAAGTTCGGCAATAACACGTTTATTGATGAAACAGATGTGGTACAAAGGCAAACACAGCAGGAGCACAACTCATCAAAGCAAAGTTACAATGCCGACTTATTACACTTAGCGAAAAACAAAAAATAAGCAAAAAACTCACGGAGTCGACCACTTCAGCGCTTCTTTGGAGCCGAAGCATTCCGCTTCAAGGACACTCGAGAGTGACGACGCTTGTCCCCAGAGCGCGACCCCAAGCCGGCAAATTGGGACGTATCCTCGGCACCGCTCCTAGTAGCTACTCCGACGGATGCCCCGCTCGAGGAGATTGCCACCGAGCTCTGCGCGTCCCCCGGGCTAGGTTAGCCAATCCGCTGACGGGTCGCCATCTCATAGAAGGTAATGCCCCGCTCACTCTCAGCGCGAGTGCATGACGTGCTTCGAATGTTGATCGGCCCTGAATGCGGCTTAAGACGGGCCACTTCCGCCTCCAACTCCGAGATCTTGTCCCGCAACAAGTCGTCTTTGACGTCGACTTCGAAACGTGGGGGTATCGCGGAGTCCGGCACTCCAGATCGGCTAGCGATGAGGCGCCGAAGGTGGGTGACCTCGATGCTTTTATCCACCGTCGCTCTCTTCAGTGCTTCGACATTGGCAGTCAACTCGACTCGTTCGGTCGTCAACTTGGCCACCTCGGCCGTCAGCCCCTCGCCCTCACTCCGAAGCTTCGCCTCTACGGACTGCAGATGCTGTATCTCGGAAAGCAACTCGTCCTTCTCCGCTGTTATTTTGGACAAGTTATGACGAATGCACTGAACTCGAATCTCATTACTGAAATCAGTTGGCAAATGTTCACCTTCGGGTATAAGTTCGGCGATCCTGCTTTCCAAACGACGAATCTCGATATCTCGCCGGCCAAGGACGAGCTGGAGATGCTTCCTCTCGCTTTCAGCTCGGCGCAATCCGAGCTCGACCTCATAAAGTCTCTCTCTACACCTAGCCAGACACAGCCTCGTCGCCCCTAGGCCGGCCTCGGCTGGAACTTCCTCGTCAGGGCGAGAAAGCTCGACGTCTTGGGTGATCACCATAAGCTGCAAAGAGATCGGAGTAATCAGCAAAAACGTCGAACATGGCCGAAGCACCGCACTTGGAAAAATTTTCATCTCTAAAAACAAGAGGGGACAGTTCGGCAAAAGAGGGGGCATAAGACAAAAATTTCCGAACATCAACACTTGCAAAAATTTTCTTTTCATTAACGTCAAAAGAAGCGGTGGCCAGTCCGCTATTAGGCATTACAAAGTTCGAAAGGAAAAACAAAAAAGCAAAAAACAAAAAAATCAAAAACAACAAAGCGAAAGGCGGATTCAGGGCCCGACCTCTTTCCCCGGGCGACGAGGCGGAGTAGGCGTTGACTTTGCCGAAGGAGACGCCGCCGCCAGCGGAGTGGTCGTGGTGCTGGGGACTTCGCCAGTAACCCCGGCGTCGGCATCAGCGTCGCCCTCCTCCTCTTCCTCTTCCCCTTCGGACTCGGGGTCGAAGCCCTCGACGTGTCCGGGGAAGAGCCGCCATCCCGAGACGTCCACCCCGGGGTATGCTTCTCGCACCCGGTCGAGGGCGGTGGCGAAGGCCTTCGCCATGTTCTGCGCGAGGTACCCCTGGGCCTTCTCCAGGGTTGCGTCCTCCGCCGCCTTCACGGCCGCCGCCTGCTTCGCCTCGGCCTCGACCAATTGGTTGGCCGACCCCTCCTTCTCCCGAAGCAGCTCGTCCTCCAGCCTCTTCACTTCGGCCTCGAGATGCTGGATCCTCGCCGACCGACCCTCATGCTCGTCTCGGAGCTTGTCGAGCTGGTTCGACATCCGAGCCTTCTCGTTCCGAGCCTGGTCGGACTCCTGCTTCAGCTCCTTCTCCAGGGCGGTCAGCCTCTCGGTGAGGTGGCCGAAATGGACGACGATCTACAAAAAAAAGAAGAACTGAGAGAGTTAGAAAAATTTTTGTGATTCAAAGGGATGAAACGAACGAAGGGGACTCGGAACTTACCGATACCGCCGAACGAGCGATCTCGATCACGTCGTCGCCTTCCCTCCCCGCGTCTATGGCGGCGCGGTCCTTCGGGGTGGCGAGATGCTTGACGGCCTGCATGCTCGCCAACGAGTTCCCGAGGAACCCATCGTGCCTCCGGACTTGCCAGTCCGGGATATGGATCTGCTTGTGCTCCTCCATCAGGAGCTCCTCGCCTGCCACGGTCAGCAGCGGGGTCGGCATGGCGAGGGCGGCGGCAATGGGGAACTCCCCCACAGGTGCAGGAGCCGAAGTCCCCGCCACGGCGACGACCGGGTCGTCGACAATCTCCACCGCCTGGACGGGGGCCGCAATCCTCGGCACCTTCGAGGTTGAGGGCAGCTTCGACGCAACCCTCTTGCGCTTCTTCGGCGCCTTACTGGCGAGCCCCGCCCTGAGCGCCAACACCGCCTCGTAGTCCATGGATTCTGCATCGAAAGCAAAAAATGATTAGCACAAAAAACAACAAGGCAGCAAGTACGGAAAAAAGAACTTGACGAGAGCCGCGTACTAGGATCTACGCGGCAGAGCCCTCCCCTGTAGAGAACGTCCTCCGTCAAATCCTTCCAATCATACTTCGGCCGGTCAAGGAGGGTCCGGACCGCCTCTTCTTCTTCTACTGTAAGCCTCGGCAGCGCCGTCGCCCTCTTGGGCACCCCTTCTGCCCAATTAGTGGGGATCGGCCAGGCCTCTCGACTCCGCACGACGACCCACTTCTCTCGCCAGTGCTTGATAGAGTCGGGGCAGACGACGAGCCTGCCGCCGTGCCTCAGAGTCAGATAATACCGGTACTCTGACTTGTTCCCTTGGTGGAGCCGGTATATCGTCCGAAGCACGTTCAGCTGCGGCTCGATCCCTGCGGCCTGGCAGTGGAGAACGAAGCCATTAATCACTCGCCACGCGTTCGGCATGAGCTGAATGGGGCAGACCCCGTACCAGCTCACCACGGTAACAGCGAACGCGTGGAGAGGTAGCCGAGCACCGGCGATAAAGGCATCGACCGGCCAGCAACACATGGTCACTGGCAGCGGCAAATTAGCCCTAACCCCGGGGCCCGGCAGCATGATTTCGTACTCCTCCGGGATGAAAAAAGAGTCCCGGACCGCAGCCAATTCCTCCTCGCGCAGGATTGACGCCGCGTCGTCCGCCTCCGTCGTCTCCCTCACTTCGTTCTCCTCGAAGGACCTCTCCCTCCCATGGATGATTCGCTCGGCCTGGTCCTTCGGGAGCTCCCTGACCCTGTGTAGCCCCGTCAGCGGACCCGGCAGCTGTCCGAACTCCCCTATCCTCTTCGGATCCTCGACAATTGAATCCTTGCCGAACACCTTGCCCTTGGTTGGAGTCGGAGTCGAGGCCTCGGCGCCTTCAAGGGAGGGCTCAGACCAAGAGACTTCATCTGAGACAGAAGCTACAGACATAATTTATAAATTACCTTGAAGGAGAGAGCTGCCGAAAAACTTCGCCTGAGTCAAACGCCGGTTACCGGAAAAACTCGCCTGAAACACAAGAAAACACCTGAGCAAATAAGAAGAGAAATGAGAAATGAGAGGGGGGGTGAGGATTTATAGAAGGGGGGCACTCCCCACGAGGCTAATGGGCTCGTACGACCGGCCCATCTAAACCAAGCGGCGGAGCGATCCCAATCGTCACCTCGCTAACTGCAACGAATCATGAGTTGAATTTAATGCGCATCCCATCTGATAGAACCCCAGAGGTCACTGCAATTAATGAACGTCCCATCTGTCAGGGTTGTCAGAGTTGTCAGAGGTGTCAGAGGTTCAAATGGCGCACAGAAAAGACAAACTCCCAAAAACGACAAGTCTGGGAGCTCGGCACTCACTGCCGAGCGTTCGTGACACCGACCCTGTTGCGGGGTAAAGATCAAGTTCGGCACTCACTGCCGAGCGTTCGTGACGCCGACCCTGTTATGGGGGAAAAGATCAAGTTCGGCACTCACTGCCGAGCGTTCGTGACCCCGACCCTGTTATGGGGGAAAAGATCAAGTTCGGCACTCACTGCCGAGCGTTCGTGACACCGACCCTGTTACGGGGTAAACATCAAGTTCGGCACTCACTGCCGAGCGTTCGTGACACCGACCCTGTTATAGGGGGAAAATCAAGTTCGGCACTCACTGCCGAGCGTTCGTGACACCGACCCTGTTACGGGGTAAAGAACAAGTTCGGCACTCACTACCGAGCGTTCGTGACACCGACCCTGTTACGGGGTAAAGAACAAGTTCGGCACTCACTGCCGAGCGTTCGTGACACCGACCCTGTTACGGGATAAAAATCAAGTTCGGCACTCACTGCCGAGCATTCGTGACACCGACCCTGTTACGGGGTAAATAACAAGTTCGGCACTCACTGCCGAGCGTTCGTGACACCGACCCTGTTACGGGGTAAAAATCAAGTTCGGCACTCACTGCCAAGCATTCGTGACACCGACCCTGTTACGGGATAAACATCAAGTTCGGCACTCACTGCCGAGCGTTCGTGACACCGACCCTGTTATGGGGGAAAAATCAAGTTCGGCACTCACTGCCGAGCGTTCGTGACACCGACCCTGTTACGGGGTAAAGAACAAGTTCGGCACTCACTGCCGAGCGTTCGTGACACCGACCCTGTTACGGGGTAAAAATCAAGTTCGGCACTCACTGCCGAGCGCTCGTGACACCGTCCCTGTTACGGGGTAAAGAACAAGTTCGGCACTCACTGCCGAGTGTTCGTGACACCGACCCTGTTACGGGGTAAAAAATCAAGCTCGGCACTCACTGCCGAGCGTTCGTGACACCGACCTCGTTACGGGGTAAAGAACAAGTTCGGCAGGTCGCCAGACCCACTCCTAGCGCTCGCAGCTATGCCGAACTCGCTTTTCTCTCCGGAAAAGCTTGTCGAACTGCATATGGACCTCGTCCTCCTAGTCGGCGAGCCCTGGGGAGAGTCTAAGGCGCGATACAAACGTATGAGACCTCCGAACGACGAATTGATGCTTCGCTAAGGTCAAGAGGATATCCTTGCAAATATGCCACACGACCGTCAGAGCTCATGAGCAACTCGGAGCTCAATCCACTTGGCAAATCACCTCACTGCCTCCTCCGGACTCACACTCTCCATTTGAACTCCGATATAACTCCGCCAGCCATTAAACAGTCAAACTACTCCTCAAAGGCTGATCAAGCTCAGTCTTTAGGAGTGGGGGGCTCGTGATATGGCTAAAAATGGGGTTAAATCGGAACCGTCCAAATTGAGTACGAATCTTGAGACGTGGGGGTAAAATGGTGATTTCGCCTACAAGAGGGCCCGAAATAGGTGTTGGGTCTTCTCCCCAAGAGCCCAGTAACCTACGAACAGACCCACCAACAAGAGGGTGCGGGTCTTAACCTGCTGCACATTCAATCCAGCGAGATAAAATCAGGGTCCCTGATTAATCCTGATCAACGGCCCAGATATACATCTATCTTTTCACTGGGATTTGGGGATAAAATTCCTTATCTGATTACGGGGAATATACCTCATCAGATTACATTCCTCATCTGATTATGGGGAATATTCCTTATCAAATCACTAGGATTACATTCCCAATCTGTTCCCTGGGATGCCTATAAATACCCCCCGTCCATCTCCATTAAGAGGTAATCAATCTTTCACCAGTTTTTACGCTCATTCATAGTCTTCCTAGATTACTGACTTGAGCGTTATATATAAGAGTGAGCCAATCATACCTCGATAGAGTTTCTGATCGACACTCTTACCTAATACATCTTTGTCAAGGGTAGTGGTAGTAGCCATAGGTGTGGCCTTACTACTTGTGCTATCCATGTTAAATCGTTTGAGTAATTCCTTGGCATATTTTCCTTGATTAATGAATATGCCATTTTGTGACTACTTAATTGGTAGTCCAAGGAAATAATTGAGTTCACCCATGTGACTCATTTCAACCTCGTTTTTCATGGTGTTAGCAAACTCTTGACATAGATTGTTATTAGTAGAACCAAAAAATTATATCGTCAACATATATTTGTATGATTAAAATATCATTCTTAATTCTTCTAATAAATAAAGTAGTATCTACTTTATCTATTTCAAAACCTGTTTCTAAAAGAAAAGTCTTCAGTCGATCATACCAAGCACGAGGTACTTGTTTAAGACCGTATAAAGCCTTTTTCAATTTAAAAATGTGGTTTGGGAATTGTTCATATTCAAAAACTGGTGGTTGTTTAACATAAACATCTTCCTTTATAAACTCATTAAGGAATGCACTTTTAACATCCATTTGAAAAAGTGTAAAATTCATAAAACAAGCAAAAGATAATAAGATACGAATTGATTCTAATCTAGCAACATGAGCATATGTTTCATCAAAATCTATGCTTTCTTCTTGATTATATCCTTGAGCAACTAGTCTAGCTTTGTTCCTAACAACTTGTCCTGATTCATCTAACTTATTCTAGAATACCCATTTAGTACCAATTATAGTATGATCAGGAGGTCGTGGAACTAAATCCCATACATTATTCCTTATGAATTGGTTTAACTCATCTTGCATGGCATTCATCCAAAATTCATTCTCACATGCTTCTTGTATATTCTTCGGTTCAAAATCTGACAAGAAGGCTGTGTGAGATATCATATTAACATGTGATCTCGTCTGAATACCATGTGAAATGTCACCAATTATTAAGTCATGAGGATGATCTCTAACTTTAACAAAAGATTTTGGTAAAGTTGGAGACATCACAATAGGATCAGTCGACTTGACAAGTTCCTCATCAGTCGACTTGACTTCCTTATCGGTCGACTTATCCACAATACTAGTTTGTTCTAACGATGTAATTACTTTATTTAAAGGTAATGAATTAGTTTCATCATCTTCAATTAAAGTCGATGAAGACAGAGATTCATCAAATAAAACATGCATGGATTCTTCAATAGTCATTGTTGACTTGTTGAAGATTCTATATGCTTTACTCCTATTTGAGTATCCTAAAAAGATACCCTCATTAGATCTAGGATCAAATTTATCTAAATTATCCTTAGTATTCAGAATAAAACACTTACATCCAAATATTTTAAAGTAAGAGACCTTAGGAATTCTATTAAAAATAACTCATAACATATTTTCTTTAGCTTAGGCCTAATCAAAATTCTATTTAAAACATAACAAGCTGTAGCAACAGGTTCAACCCAAAAATACTTAGGTAAATTGCTTTTAACAAGCATGGTACGTGCACATTCTTGCAAAGTCCTATTCTTCCTTTCAACCACTCCATTTTGTGGTGAAGCTCTAGGAAATGCAAATGAATGATGATATGGCTAAAAATGGGGTTAAATCGGAACCGTCCAAATTGAGTACGAATCTTGAGACGTGGGGGTAAAATGGTGATTTCGCCTACAAGAGGGCCCGAAATAGGTGTTGGGTCTTCTCCCCAAGAGCCCAGTAACCTACGAATGGACCCACCAACAAGAGGGTGCGGGTCTTAACCTGCTGCACACCCAATCCAGCGAGATAAAATCAGGGTCCCTGATTAATCCTGATCAACGGCCCAGATATACATCTATCTTTTCACCGGGATTTTGGGATAAAATTCCTTATCTGATTACGGGGAATATACCTCATCAGATTACATTTCTCATCTGATTATGGGGAATATTCCTTATCAAATCACCAGGATTACATTCCCAATCTGTTCCCTGGGACGCCTATAAATACCCCCCGTCCATCTCCATTAAGAGGTAATCAATCTTTCACCAGTTTTTACGCTCATTCATAGTCTTCCTAGATTACTGACTTGAGCGTCGGAGGGTGCGTCGCCGGGAACAACCCCGGTGTCTCGCACTTTTTGTAGGTCCGCGGCGGGATCGACGACCGAAGCCAGACGGAACAGGTACACAGGTTTTCTATTCAGTTTCCCTAAGAATCCACAAGTTCTATCTGTTTGCCCCCACACCAAATTTAGCGGCAACAAATGAGTTACACCATTCTTGTTGCAATATTCTGCAAACGTTTTATTTTCAAATTCTCTACCATGATCACTTCTAATAGTGACTATGTTTAAAGACTTTTGATTTTGAATTCGTTTACAAAAATTTACAAATTCTTCAAAAGCATCATTTTTATGTTTTAAAAAGAAAGTCCAAGTGAATCGTGAAAAATCATCTACTAAAACAAATACATACCTACTTTTATTTAAAGAAGCAACTCTAGTAGGGCCAAATAAATCCATGTGAATAAATTCGAGCGGCCTACTAGTAGAAATTACTTCTTTTGTTTTAAAAGTATATTTAATTTGTTTACCTAGTTGACATGCATCACATAACTTATCCTTTTTAAAGGATAGTCTTGGCAGCCCTTTAACTAGGTTGTACTTAGACAATTTAGAGAGATTTTTCATATTCACATGACCAAAACGTCTATGCAAAAGCCAAGAATCATTATTAGAAGCTACTAAGCAAAAATCATTCGAAAATCATATGCTTTCAAACACAATTCTTAAATGTTATTTTTCCTAAACCCTTGAAAAATTATATTTTGCATGGTAGAATCATAAATTAAACAAGCATCTTTTTCAAACATAATTTTATAACTTATATCACAAAGTTGACTAATACTTAACAGGTTATGCTTAAGTCTACTAACTAATAAAACATCTTCTATAGAGGGGTTAGTGTCTTTACCGACCATACCAATTCCTATGACTTTTCCTTTATTGCTGTTGCCAAATGTAACTGTTCCTCCATCAATGTTTTGTATGAAAGATAGGAGGTTGGCATGACCAGTCATATGCTTCGAACATCCGCTGTCAAGTATCCAACGATCTTTCTTAGGTACTTATAAAATATTCAATGTCAATATGGTACCCTTTTCATTGAGTCCAAAAAATATTAATTTGTGGGACACCAAACCCATGAAGAGTTTGATTTTCCACCATAAGCAAAAATGAAATTAGCAGAATTACATACATTCAGCATATATGAATTAATATAAGCAATTCTATCTTTCGAACTCAGGTTGACTTCAACTCATACATATTTGCTCTGTCCAGTCGACTTTACAACACCTTTCAGTCGACTGGGAGGTAGTATAGGTCGACTTATATGAGGTTTTAGTCTTGTTGAATAAAACTCAGTACCTCTGGACAGGCGGCCGGTGGATGGGTGCAGTCGACTTGGCTGAATTTTAGATTTGCTTTTATCAGGAAAACTTACAATTTTAGGCTTTTCAAAGAACTCATAAAGTTTATGCTTAACACTAGAAATAGATATAGGTTTATTTAAACTAGTGTTCTTAGAAAAATGAGGTTTTTTAAGTGATTTTTTAAAACCAAGTCCAAACTTTTGACTAGATTTTACTTGATTTTGAAGAACATCATTTAAATTCTCTTTTCCTTTATTAAACTTAGATACGTTCTTGGATATCTCTTCATAATTTTTCTTTAGAGATTCAAGATCTATATCTAAACTAGAAATACGAGAATTTAAAGATTTTACTTCTTTATCAAGGTTAAGATGCTCTTGAGAAAGTGTTTGATTAATTTTCTCTAAGTTCTTAACTCTAATATTTTCCTTTTTAAGTTATTGAAAAATTTCATTGAAGGCATCAAGTAAATTATTAGAATCATACTCATTACTTACTTGATTTTGAGACGCCATAAAGCACACGTTTGCAACCTCATTTGTCTCATCAATTTCTTCTTCCGATGAAGAATCGCTGTCATCCCAAGTTGCTTGATATGCCTTTTTTTTTCATGAACTTGTTCTTTGTGTACTTATCCTTCTTGAAGTTGGATGTCTTTCCCTTAGATTTTGCGTTCTCTAGTGGACAATCCTTCTTCATATGGCCTGCCTTGTTACACCTGAAACAAGTTGGAGGTTCATTAGAATCCTTATTTTTGAATTAAACTTACCTTTTCTTAGAAACTTTTTGAATCTCCTCGTGAACATGGAAATCTCTTCCTCATCTTCTTCTTCATCCTCGGAGTCTGACATGGCTTTGAATGCTAATGTCTTCTTCTTTGATTGTTGTGGTTCGGCATCCTTCTTGCGCTCTTCAAGTTGTACCTCGTAAGCCATAAGATTTTCCACAAGATTCTCAAGAGAAAGTTGTGTTAAATTATTGGCCTCTTCTATGGCGGTGGTCTTCTTCTCCCATTCGGGGGTTAGTGCACGAAGTACCTTTCTTACCATCTTGGCTTGAGTGTACATCTTCCCAAGTGCCACAAGTGAGTTTGTAATGTCTGTGAACCTAGTAATCATCTCGGACACATTCTCATTCTTCTTCATGCAGAACATTTCAAACCTGTGAACAAGAACATATATTTTAGATTCTTTCACTTTGTTTGTTCCTTCATGAGTTACCTCGAGTGTGTGCCAAATTTGATGTGAGGTTGTTGCATTAGACACACGGTTGAACTCCTCTTTTGTAATGGCACAAAATAGCGCATTCATTGCCTTTGCATTGTTCATTGTTTAGTTCTTCATGTTGTCGTTCCATTGTGCATATGGAATGGTAGGAGCGGTGTACTCTGTTTCCGTCATGTTCCATATTTCATAGTTGATGGACTGTATGTAGATCTTCATTCTACACTTCCAATAGTTGTAATTTGTTCCATCGAAGATGGGTGGCCTTTGTGTAGATTGGCCTTCATGGTACTGATTTGCATTTGAAGTAGTTGTCATTGCAATCAACCAGGCTTTGATACCAAGTGTTGGATCCTGTAGGCAAGGCAAGAAACACTAGAGGGGGGGGGGGGGGGTGAATAGTGTTTTATAAAAAAATAAAATGCGGAAGTAAACTTTTCTTCTGCTCAGTCGACTTGAATACATAAACCAGTCGACTGAAGTGACAATTAAGAAGAGTATTTTTTAAAGCGAGTCTGAGGAGTCGACTTATAGAAAATTCAGTCGACTTATCACACAAGTTTTCAGAGATATTAGTACAAGTCTGACCAGTCGACTTACAAAAGTACACAGTCAACTTTCCAGACAAGTTTCACAGAAAAACTATAAAGTAAGAAAATTATATGTAAGTTCATAAAGATACAACCACAGAGTACACACGATGTATCCTGGTTCGGTCCTCCCGACCTACATCCAGTCCCCAAGCAACCCACTTGAGATTTTCCACTATTCTTGAAATAATTACAAGAACACCCTACGTCGTGTTATGAATTTTTTTTGCTTTCTGTAGGCTTGCTCTCTGACTTGAGAGCATATTCACATGTATTTTTTATTAAAAAAATCATTAACTTAGGCCGCTGTTTCCAACAACGGCCTAGGTTGTTATGAATTTTTTTGCTTTCTGTTGACTTGCTCTCTGAATTGAGAGCAGATTCACATGTATTTTTTTTTTAAATTCATTATCTTACAATGACCTAGGTTGTTATGATTTTTTTTTGTTTTTTGTTGGCTTGCTCCCTAACTTGAAAGCAGAATCACATGTATTTTTTATAAAAAAAATTCATTAACTTAGATCGCTATTTCTAACAACGGCCTAGGTTCATATGATTTTTTTTGGTTTTTGTGGACTTGCTATCTGACTTGATAGCAGATTCACATGTTTTTTTAAGAAAAAAATTCATTAACATAGGTTGATATGAAATTTTTGGTTTTTGTCAGCTTCCTCCCTTTCTTGAGATGAGATCTCCCCCTGGTTTTTTGAATTTTTATTAAAATATCCTAGGCCGTTGTATCCAACAACGACCCTAGTTGATATTTTATTTTTGGTCCAATTTCACTGCCCCTCTAACTTGATAGGAGATCACCAAGTTTTTTTTAAAAAAAGTTCCAATAACATAGGTCGTTGTTTCCAACAATGGCCTATGTTGATATTAAATTTTAGGTTTTTCCGAAGTTTCTCTTCTTTCTCTACGAACAGTGGTTTTTGAACTCTACACCTAAGATATTCATATTCTTGTTTATCGTCTCTATAGTTTATTAATTTCCTTAGTTACCAAAACGAACAATATATAATCATTAGGGTAAATAGCTTAAATATTTTATAGTAATTAACTTAAACAATTTTTATTTGAAAAAAAAATTCCATTTATTTTTCCACTAAAAAACGAACATGAAAATATTTTAAACCATAAAATAATATGGAAACAATGGCTTATGTTAGGTTTAGGGTTAGGGTAGGGTGAGGGTTAGCCCAAACAATTAATCTGTTGAATAAAGTATACTATTCATATGTTGTATCTCTGCAAAATAATATGTTCAGATTGAAACAATACCAAATACTCAAGTAAATAATCCTAACCCTACCAGAACCCTAACCCTAACCATACACTAACCCTATCCTTTAGAAGACTATCCCTTACACTAACAACGTTCCAAGGTTGTGTACGATTTGTAGAAAATTTTAACATTGTGAATATGAGAGAGTACATCCCTATTCGGCTTATCTGTCAAACTACTCATAACCCTTACCCGATCTCTTACACTACCCTAACCCTACCCTTAACCCTAACCCTACCCTAACAAACGGCATAAAGGGTTATGGTTATGGTAGGGTTAGGGTTATTTACTTGAATATTCGGTATTGTTTCAAGCTGAACATATTATTTTAGGGAGATTCAACATATGAATAATATACTTTATTCAATAGATTAAATTGTTTGTGCTAACCCTCACCTACCCTAACCCTAACCCTAACTCTAACCCTAAACCTAACATAGGCCGTTGTTTCCATATTATTTTATGGTTTATAATATTTTCTTTTTCTTTTTAGAGTGGAAAAACAAATGGAAATTTTTTTATAAAAAATAAATATTGTTTAAGTTATTTACTATAAAATATTTAAGCTATTTACCGTAACGATTATATATTGTTCGTTTTGGTTGCTAAAAAAGGAAATTAATAAAATATAGAGACAATAAATTAGAATATGAATGTCTTTGGTGTAGAGTTCAAGAACCTCTGTTCGTAGAGGTAGAAGAGAAAGTTGTGAAAAACCTAAAATTTAATATCAACCTAGGCCGTTATTGGAAACAATGGCCTATGTTATTGGAACTTTTTTTATAAAAAACTTGGTGATCTCCTCTCAAGTCAGAGAGGCAGTAAAATTGGACCAAAAATAAAATATCAACTAGGGTCATTGTTGGAAACAACGGCCTAGGATATTTTAATAAAAATTTAAAAAACCAGGGTGAGATCTCATCTCAAGACAAAGAGGAAGCCAACAAAAACCAAAAATTTCTTATAAACCTAGGCCGTTGTTGGAATTTTTTTTCTTAAAAAAATGTGAATATGCTATCAAGTCAGAGAGAGTCCACAGAAACCCAAAAAATTCATAAGAACCTAGGCTGTTGTTGGAAACACGACCTAAGTTAATGATTTTTTTTTATAAAAAATACATGTGATTCAGCTCTCAAGTCAGAGAGAAAGCCAACAGAAAGCAAAAAAAAAAAATTAATAACAACCTAGGCCGTTGTTGGAAACAGCGGCCTAAGTTAATGATTTTTTTTAAAAAAAAATACATGGGAATCTGCTCTCAAGTCAAAAAGCAAGCCAACAGAAAGCAAAAAAAATCATAAAAACCTAGGCCGTTGTTGGAAACAGCGGCCGAAGTTAATGAATTTTTTATAAAAAAAATACATGTGAATCTGCTCTCAAGTCAAAGAGCAAGCCAACAGACAGCAAAAAAATTCATAACAACCTCCTAAGTTAATGAATTTTTTTAAAAAAAATACATGTGATCTCCTCTCAAGTCAGAGAGGCGGTGAAATTGGACCCAAAAAAAAATATCAACTAGGGCCGTTGTTGGAAACAACGGCCTAGGATATTTTAATAAAAATTCAAAAAACCAGGGGGAGATATCATCTCAAGACAGAGAGCAAGCCAACAAAAGCCAAAATTTTCATATCAACCTAGGCCGTTGTTGGAACAACGGCTTATGTTATTGCAACTTTTTGGTTTAAAAAACCTTGGTAATCTCCTTTACCAAAAATCTCTTATCAACTAAGGTCGTTGTTTCCAACGACGACCTAGGATATTTTAAATAAAATTCAAATAAACTTGGGAATATCTCCTCCCAAGACAGAGAGCAGGCCAACTGGCACAAAAAAAATCATATCAACCTTGACCGTTGTTGGAAACAACGACCTAAGTTATTTCTATATATTCTTGGTTAGTTTTAAGCTGTTTTGTCCAACAACGTATTAAGTAGAAAAAATATTTTGTTTAAAAAAATTACACCAAAAAACTGATACCACAAAGCTCTATGTTCAAATAGTACAGTCATATAATTCATACCCAATTTCATTCAACCATCACAATACTCATACTCTTCAGTCAACACACAAGACATAACACATAATGAATATCAACTAAAACAACTAGAATATTATCAACAAACACCCTACATCCACACATTTAAAAACATTCGTTTGGAACATATATTATCATCAAACCAATAAAAAAACAACAAAGATAAAACTAGAATCGATTACATATAATTAACAATGTGAAGCAACAACCGACAAGGGAGCTTCCTTCAATAAATACCTGCAAGATTTATAAAATTCAAACAATACTGGAGATTAGTATTGTTAGTGTACAAGATATTCAAATACTTCAACACAAATATAATTTTACCTCATAACGGTTCATCCAAATTATCATCGAAACTCTCTTCATTGGTTGGATATACTTCTTCTGGATTGCTTACTTTAAAATAAATGACAAATTTAGGTTAGTTAACATTTTATATATATGCAGAATAAATATGGAAAGCAAGATTGAATATTTTCAATACAAGTTAACAAAAGTTACATATATATTACCCCTCAAATAGGGTTGGACAATTTCTTGAATCATGTCCGAGTACGAGCAAGCCACATGTTTTACACCGTCTCGGTTTTTTACCACCACAGACTTGCTCTCTTATTGGCTTCAATCTCTTCCCTTTAGGACTTCTCTTTGTAACACATTGTCCTGGGTCCCTCACACATGGAATGGGAGGTCCACTGCCTTCAGCATGGGTTGTGCAATACCATGGGGTTGTGCATGTCCTTCTTCATGGGGTTATGCACTACCTTCGGGATGTATTTGAAGACGAGAAACGCCGTCAATGCCTTTGAGCATAAGATAGAGCATGTATTTGTAACTAGAATCGGAGGAACAACCAAGATCAACCATTTTGTTTTGCGTGATGACTTAACACAATACCGAGAACCAAAATTTTGGCTACTTCCTTCCTATGAAACAGATGTATAACTTTTTCTCATCACATCCTGGGTCCATATTCTTTTAATATATATATCTGGCAGAGAAGTGTGATGACTGAACCGAAGAACGACCAAAATATGTTTGTAAGGAATTCCAACAAACTTGAACATGTTACAACCACAAATAACAATTTGATGGAGTTTGCATAATTGAATCAACCTTCCCCTTTCCAATTCTCTACAGAGCATCACATGGAAGGTCGAACTATCCGGTGTGTCAAGATTGGCCAGAAAAGTCACATTATATAATAAGCTTTTTGTAACTTCATCTTGGAATTTGTAGAATATTTTCAAAGTGTATATTCGCGCCATATGTTCTTTAAATGCCCATTGGGTCTTCAATTTTGGTCTCCGCTCACAATTACGATGATTTTCTTTAAGTTCATCGTGTCTTTGCTTTGCCAAAAATATGTCGAAGATGACAGCAAATTCATGTAAGGATTACTTCTTTTTTTTATGATGCTTCAAGGAATAATGCAAAGACTCAACCTGTTGGCTACTCAACATTCCGGCCCAAAATGAATCTCTTGCATAGATGGGTGTCCATTTATCACGAATTTGAAATAGATCGTTCAGCCATTTTTTATTCTTAACTCTGTAATTCAGAAACACTAATTTCTATTTCTCTTCAAACTCATGCACATATTCGAAATCATAGATGACAGTCTTCAAATTATCCTTAAATTTGTCGACATCATTAGACATACGCATCTCTTGCAGTAACTTATTCAATATGTGTAACACCCTAGATTTTTAAATAATGTTTTTGATATTAATAAATGAATTAAAATGGTTTTTAGTGATTTAATAAACATTTTGTGAAATTTATCTTTTTACATGTGCAAAATGCGTGCAAATATATTTTTGGGAAACTGAAAGTCAGAAATTATTTTGGAGAAACCTATTATTTATTATTAGGTATTATTTATGAATTTTTTGGATTTTTCTGATATTTATTTGACCTATTTGCAAATATTACAAAAAGATGGGCTTTTGTGCAAAATTATCACTTGGAGTAAAAACTCCAGATTTTCAGATTTTTGGGCTGAGCATGATTGCTAGCCAACTCTGAGGTAAAAATTTTACCTTTTTTTAATAGATTTGGTTTATTTCGTAAATTTCTTAAAGAATGGTCTTTTTGCAAAATTGCCACATAGAGGCAAAATTACAAATTTCGTTTTTCTGGATCAGAAAATAGTGTCGGCTATATCAGATTAATTATTTTGATTTTAAATTTGAATTGAATTGGTTAATCTAATTTTCAAGTATAAAGATTTATATATGTAAGACATATTCAAAAGGGTTATTTTGCAAAATCTATTTAAAATCCTAATTACCCTACTACTGGCCTAATATAAGGAGTGGTGCATCCGTCTCTTTGCTGTACTACACAAAGGGTTTTTTTTATTATTGATTTCTTGGAGTTTCGAAGCGAGGATCTTGGTTTTCTTGCGAAAGGAATGACTTTTCTTATTCACTTTATTATTTTTGGTTGCTTCTTCAATAAGGTGAGTGACATATGTTTGTTTTCTTGTTGTTCTCAGCATGTTGTATGTGATGATTTGTCTATTAGAAAGTATGTTAGGAGATGGTATGATGATATAATGAATTTTGATGGATGAATGAATAAAAATTGAATCTTTTCATGATAACTATGTTATAGATGATTAAAACCCTAAATAGATGACTTGAGATTGTTAAGAACCTAATAGAAATCATGAGTTTGTTCTTTTGTATCATATTCTTGGTGATTTGTCCATCTATTATGAGTTGTATAAGGTAAATTGCATAAAAGTGAATAAAGTTGAGTTCTTTACTGCTGATATGGCTAAAAATGGGGTTAAATCGGAACCATCCAAATCAGGCGCGAATCTCAAAGTTTGGGAGTAAAATGGTAATTTTACTTACAAACAGGTCTGAAGTGGGTACTGGGTCTTCTCTCTAAAAGCCCAGTAACCCGCAAATGGATTCACCTCAACTGGGTACGGGTCCAAACCCGAAACGGACCCGCCCCAACAGGATAGAATTAGGGTTTCTGATTAATCCTAATCAACGGCCCTGATTCACATCTATCCTTTCACTGGGAAATTAGGGGTTACATTCCTAATCTGATCCCAAAGGCGGCTATAAATACCCCCCATCCACCACCATTAAGAGGTAATAAATCTTTTGCCAATTTACGCTCTTTCATAATCTTCTCTGATTACTGACTTGAGCGTCGGAGGGTGCGTTGCCGGGATCAACCCCGGTGTATCGCACTTTTTGCAGGTGAACGGCGGGAGTCAACAGTGAAACTCCGGTGAAAAAGGTTAAGGTTTGATTATTCGGTTTTCCTAAGAATCCACAAATACTATCAGTTTGCCCCCATACCAGATTTAGCGGTAACAGATTGGCGCCGTTTGTGGGAAGCAACAAATAGCAGCCCTTCCTCTTCCCATTGGTCAAATCTACCCAGCCATGCCTCCCCGAAAGCTAAGATCCAGAGGGTCCAACCGTGGACCCACTCCTCCTCAACCACAACAGGAGGTCCCCCTCCAAATCGTCCAACAGCAAGGGCAACTTCCACCTCAACCTGATCAGCCCCTGCAGCAGGAGCAACCTCCTCTTCAGAACCTTCAATCCCAAAGGGCTCCGCTCGGGCCCCAGAATGTCGGCGCAGGGACCTCCCGTCCCAATCCTCAAAAGCAACCTCCTCATCGTGACCACGTCTCCGTGCACAACCCATCTACTGATTCAATGGCATCTCACAACCCCCGACCTTCCGATGACCTTCGCAATACCATCCTCAATCGGCAGAAGGAAGAGGATCTTCGCTACCGTTTGGATGAAAGGTGGGCCCAAGAGGGAGCCTCCTGCCAACAACGTCCAAATGAGCGATCTCCTCATCCCCGAGACTACGGAAGGTCCCCTTCTCACCGAGGGCGGAGAGAGTCCCCCGGCCACCAAAGGAGAAAACCTCACTCTCCTGACGATCGGTGACCTCCGAGGAACGATGACGCACCCTTCACTCGTGCCGAGTTCCAGCGATTCCAAGCAGCCATCTTACAAGCCCTCAATATCTGACCCAACAACAACAATGCTCGGAGGGTCCCCACTCCTCCTCCGGTCCAAAGCCCTCGCCGACGGTCCCTAACTCCTCCCTCAGCTCCTAGAAACCCCCAGCACATTCCTAGTCTTCGTCACTCCCGGAGCTACCGTCGTTATAGCCCCCGCTCTCCCTCGTACGAAGACGAGTCCAGAGGCTCGTTTGATTACCGTCGAAGGGATGACACTGTCTACCGTCATCTTCACGAAATGAAAAGGTGCTTGGGTCAGCTAGACAGAGAAGAAGAGCTTAGAGGAAGGACCCTCCGTCCAAGCCGACCTCCTTTCTCTCGGAACATCATGGAGGTGCCCGTTCCAATAGACTTCAAGCCACCACAATTCGAGACTTATTCCAGGGAGTCTGATCCCTTCGATCACATCGAAAGCTTTAAGACCCTCATGCTAATCCACCAAGCCTCCGATGCTCTATTGTGCAAAACCTTCCCCGCTACTCTCAAGGGTCCGGCCCGGGAATGGTACTCTTGCCTCGCCCCATCCTCAATATTCTCCTTCGAGCAATTCGAGACCCTCTTCGTCACCCACTTCGTGAGTAGCCGCTGAACTGAGAAGACCAACATTTCGCTACTCTACCTCAACCAGAAGAAGGGTGAGAAGCTAAGAAACTATGTGAAAAGGTTCACCGCGAAAGCTAGGTCCATCGCTTCCCTCGATCAGTCGGTCGCTGCAGCAGCATTCCAATCAAATGTCCTTAACTCCAGCCTTCGGTCCCCCCTCACCAAGAAGCCCCTGCAAAACTTCTCCGACCTCCTTCTCCGAAGTGAGAAGTGTATCCGGCCTGGGAAGCTGAGCATCGCCCCACCTTTGAGGGGCCTTCCTTTGGAACCAAAAGAAAGGCAGGTGAAGAAGAGGGAGCCAAGAAGCTCCAAAAGGACAATGGCGGTCAGCGCCGCCCTCCCCCCCAGATTAGAAAATTTTAATCCTCTTAACGCCAACATTTCCACTATTCTCATGGAAGTTGAAAAGGAAGGGGTGATACCTCCTGCCCCGAAGATGAACACCCCTGGCAAGAAGAGGGACAGAGAGAAGTGGTGCCGCTATCACCGGGACCATGGCCACGACACCAATGATTGTCGGGCCCTAAAGAACGAGATTGAGGCTCTCATCCAGAGGGGGCAGCTGGCCAAATTTGTGAGAAAGGATCAAACCGATCTTCCTCCTCCTCCTCGGGGGGCTAACAAGCATCCTGAACGATGCAATGCGACACCCGAATTCGAAGAGGAGTGTATCCTACACCTCATCCATGGGGGCCCCATGGGAAGCACCTCCAACTCCTCTAGAAAGGCTTTCATAAGAGAAGTCAACTCAGTACATGGCATGCCCCCTCCTAAAGGCCTCGGAGTACCGGTCACTTTTTTAGATGAAGACCTTGAGGGTGTCCGAACTCCCCATTGTAACGCACTAGTCATTAACCTCCATATGGCGAATTTTAAAGTGGAAAGGATACTGGTGGACAATGGCAGCTCTGTTAACATCCTCTTCCTCGCCGCTTTCAAAGGGCTCAAACTATCCCGGGACAGGCTTAAGCCCGTCGCTACACACTCCATGGGTTCACGGGAGTGCCAGTGACTATCGAAGGGATAATCACCCTCGACGTAACCGCTGGCAAAACTCCTACTACCCGAACGGAGCCGATGGACTTCATGGTCGTCAATGTCCCCGCTGCTTATAATGTGATTCTAGGCCGACCTGGCCTATCTGCTCTGGAGGTCATCCCGTCCGCTTATCACCTCAAGATGAAGTTCCCCACCCGGGCAGGAGTAGGGGAAGTAAGAGGCAGTCAGGAAATGGCCCGCAAATGCTACATGGCCTCTACTGGGGGTCCAGTCCTCTCCCTCGAAACTCTTGAAATTCCCCAAGACGGTGTCCGACCAACGTCCGAGCCGATGGATGAATTGGAGGAATTGCTCTTCTCTGAGCAAGGTCCGAACTGCAAGTTCTTTATCAGCAAGACCCTCCCATCTGCCCTAAGCTCAGACATAGTCCAATGCATTAGAAAGAACCGTGACCTCTTCGCATGGTCAGCTGCTGACATGCCAGGAATCTCCGAAAAGCTCCTCGTCCACCACCTGAGTGTTGCACCAGGGTCCAAACCGGTTCAACAGAAGAGGCGCAATTTGCTCCTGAGTGCCAACAAGCTATAAAAGAAGAGGTGAACAAGCTTCTTAAGGCTTGGTTCATACAGGAGGTCAATTATCCCGAATGGCTCTCAAATGTTATGATGGTAAAGAAGGCCAACGGGAGCTGGAGAATCTGCATCGATTTTACCGACCTGAATAAAGCATGCCCTAAAGATCCATTCCCTCTTCCAAGCATTAACACCCTGATTGATGCCACTTCGGGCCATGAGCTTCTCAGCTTCATGGATGCCTTCTCCGGGTACAATCAAATCCGCATGTTCCCCCTGGATATCCCGAAGACCTCCTTTGTTACCGATCAAGGCCTCTACTGCTACAGGGTGATGCCTTTCGAGTTGAAGAATGCAGGTGCCACCTATCAACGTCTCGTTAACAAAGTCTTCCAAAATCAGATCGGCCGCAACATGGAGGTGTATGTTGATGATATGCTTGTGAAGAGCATCCGTGGGGCCGATCATGTCACCGATCTGCAGGAGGCGTTCGATGTATTAAGAAAGCATGATATGATGCTTAATCCAAACAAGTGTGCATTCGGAGTCTCGTCGGGGAAATTCCTAGGCTTCATGGTCAGCCAAAAAGGAATTGAAGCCAACCCCGAGAAGATCAAAGCCATACTAGACATGGCTCCTCCCAAAAATGTGAAAGAGGTTCAGAAGCTAACCGGACGCCTCGCAGCTATAGGACGCTTCCTCTCTAAGTCAGGGGAGAAGTGTCTTCCCTTGTTCAAGGCTCTCAGGGGGGCTAAGGGCTTCGAATGGGGTCAACAACAGCAGGAGTCATTCGATCAGCTTAAAGCCTATCTAGTCAACCCCCCTCTCCTCAGCAAGCCTATTCCCGAGAAAACACTCTACCTCTACTTAGCTGCCTCCGAACAGACCCTCAATGCTGTCTTGGTGAAGGAAGAAGACAGGGCCCAGAAGCCCATCTACTATGTGAGCAAGGTACTTTAGGATGCCGAGCTCTGTTATCCAAGGCTGGAGAAGATGGCATACGCCTTGGTCATGGCAGCTAGGAAGCTTCGCCCGTATTTCCAGTCCCACTCGGTGGTCGTTCTTACCGACCAACTGCTGAAGCAAATCCTCCACAAGCCGGGGACCTCTGGCCGCCTCATGAAGTGGTCGATCGAGCTAAGCCAGCATGATATATCATACCGGCCTCGGACCGCGATCAAGGCTCAGGCCTTAGCTGAATTCATCGTGGAAAGCACCATCCCCGAGGTTAGTCGAGCATCAAACGGGCCTCCTGTCTGGTCGGTATATGTGGACGGGTCCTCTTGCACCGAAGGAAGCGGAGCCAGGGTCATTCTGGCAGGCCCAGATGATTTTGTTCACCAATACTCCCTCCACATTAACTTCAAAGCCTCCAACAATGAAGCAGAGTATGAAGCACTTATAGCCGGCCTCGGTATGGCTCGCAAGGCAGGGCACAATGCCTACGGATTTTTAGCGACTCTCAGCTGGTCGTGAACCAAGTTTTGGGCGAGTAAGAGGTGCGAGATGACCGAATGGCTAAGTATCTAGCCAAGGTCCAAAATCTCATGGCTCAGTTTGAAGAGGCGCTGATTCGGCGGATCCCCAAAGAAGAAAATTCCCAAGAAGATGCCCTCTCTAAGCTGGCCTCCTCCTCCCTTCAAGGTCTCTAGCAGACCGTCCTGATTGAAGTGCTCCTGAGACCGATCAAAGAAGAAGAAACTCCTGACTCAATGGAGTCACTGCCCGTCAAGATTCAAGACAATTGGATGAAACCCTTGATAGAATTTCTAAGGGATGGGCTCCTCCCCAAAGACCCTAAGGAAGCTCGTCGAGTTAGAACAAGAGCGGAGCGGTACACCCTTGTTGAGGGGGTCTTGTACAAGTGCTCCTTCACCCAAGTGGACGGCAGACCTTATTTGAGGAGTCTTTCCCCGAACAAGCCACATATGCCTTACAACAGCTTCACGAAGGCATAGGCGGAACACATTCAGGGTCCAGATCACTCGCCCGGAAGGTGTTGAATTATGGATACTTCTGGCCTACCTTCCTCCAAGATGCCGAACAACACATTCGGCAATGCAGCTCTTGTCAAAAGTATTCCAACATTCGTTGCCTACCCCAAGCTCAGCTCACCTCCCTATCAAGTCCGATCCCTTTTGCAATGTGGGGGAAGGATTTACTAGGGCCATTTTTCCCAGCTCCCGGCCAGCTCAAATTCTTAGTCGTGGCAATCGACTACTTTTCAAAGTGGATAGAGGCCGAGCCCTTGGCTACAATCACCGAGAACAAAGTACTTCAATTCTTCTGGAAGAACATCATCTGCAGGTTCGGCGTCCCTCGAGTCCTTATAATAGACAATGGAACACAATTTACAGGGGCCGCATTCCGAGCTCTATATGAAGACCTCGCCATCCAATAACGCTTCTCCTCCGTCTCCCACCCACAATCAAATGGTTAAGTAGAAAACACCAATCGACAAATCCTCTTCGGTATTAAGAAGAGGTTGGATAAGTCCGCTAAAGGCTTATGGGTCGATCAGCTCCCTAACGTACTGTGGAATTACCGCACTACGAAACAGACCCCTACAAGAGAGTCGCCATTTAATCTCACCTATGGTTCTAAAGCTGTGATCCCCTTGGAAGTCGGCGTACCCTCTCCTCGCCTCATTGCCTATGAAGAAGAGCAGAATGCCAGGGAGCTTCGGGCAAATTTGGATTTGATTGATGAGCATCGTGAAAGAGCCTAGATTCACCAACAAAGCTACCGAAGGAGGATCGAGCTGGCCTACAACAAGAGGGTCCGTCCCACCGACCTCAAAGAAGGGGACTTGGTCCTCAGAAAGTTAGTCATCTCATTCTCCAGTCAGAAGAACAAGCTAGCCCCAAATTGGGAAGGACCCTACAAGATCTCCAGAGTGGTTCGGCTCGGGACATACCGACTAGAAGACCTTGAAGGAAGAGAGATTCCCAGGACTTGGAATGCCAACCAGCTCTTGAAGTACCAAGAGAGCGCATGAACGCCTCTCTAAGTACCTTCAGATGTCGAACCGTTCCTTTCACTTCACTTGTATTTTACTTTTTCTTCTTTATTTCTTCAATGTAATAACGGCTCGCAACTTAGAAGCAGCCGACTATTAGGTTTCAATAAAGAACATTTTTCTTCATATCTTACTTATAAATTGCTTGTATCTCTCTGTTTTTTATCTTCTTTATACTCAAACGACGAGTTCGAAATCCAACACTTGGCTCGACTCCGTTTCGCAAGCTCACTCTTAAGCGAGCTAGAAGTGGTTCGCCATTCGAAATTGCTCCCACAACCATTGAAACATACTCAAACGACGAGTTCGGAGTCCAACACTTGGCTCGACTCTGCTTCGCAAGCTCGCTCTTAAGCGAGCTAGGAGTGGTTCGCCATTCGGAATTGCTCCCATAACCGTCGACGCACGCGAAATTTCTACAACTAGACTAGACATGGGAGAAAAGTACTTAAAAGAGCTAACATTTGGTTCTTATGACTCGTTTCGAATCGAACTACCATGCACGTCCAACACACGAACATCAGAAAGAAGAGGAGCTTTTATTTCATTAAAAAGTTCGACAAAGGAACCCAATTTACAAGACCGAGTTACTACTACGGGGCGCTACAAAAACTCAAAGAAGCATAATTACAACTTATTCAATGCTTCTATGGAATGGGGATGTTTCGGTTCAAAGACACTCGGGGATGGTGTCCCCTAACTTCGGAGCTCGTCTGTAGGCCAACGGACCGAGATGCCTCTTCGGCGCTGCCTCTGGCCGTGGCCCCAACCGAAGCGCCACTAGACAAGGCAGCCACCCCGCTTTGAGCATCTGTCGGGCTTCGCCTAACGACAGGAGAACGAGTCGCGAGATCGTAAAAAGAGATTCCCCTCTCACTCTCTTCGCGCGTACACGACGTGCTCCGAACGTTGATTCTTGCCGGCTAAGGCTTGAGTCGAGCGACTTCCTCCTCAAGCTTGACAATCTGATCCTTCAAAGAGTCTTCCTTCACAGATATCTTAAAGCGAGGAAGCCGAACAGAGCCTCCAGCACCAGGGCTATCGGCAATAATACGATGAAGGTGGGCCACTTCGATACTTTTGTCAACAGTGACCCTCCTCAACTCGTCAACCTTTGCCGTCAACTCGTCGCGCTCGACCATCAATTTACCCACTGCCATGGCTAACTCGTCTTCCTTCGCCAAGATTTCTTCCTCAGCTATCTTCAAATCTCGAACTTCTGCCACAAGATCACCTTCCCCTCGGGTAACGTCGAACAGCGCCTTTCGGAGCAATTCCACCTCGCCTTCAAGGCAAGCTTTGCGAGATCGCTTCCGTAGTTGTTTTAGCTCGAAAAAATATCCTCTCGCCGTTGCCTTGAAATCCTCTAGATCCAACACGCTTTTGAGGAAGCACTCTCGGCTGCGAGAGAGGGCCTGCTTCGCCATCTTCAATTCAGTACGAAGGCGAGAGACCTCGGCCGCCGAATTCAACTCAACCTGAAAAGTAAAAAAATATCAACACAGAGAGCAAAAGGAGTCTTCAACACTTAGTAAAATTTCAGGGTGTTCACAACTCTTGGGTTCTCAACACGAACAATAGAGTGTTCAAGTGTTCAACAAGGCGAACACAAATCGAAGACAAAATTTTCAAACGTTCGGCCGACAAAAAGGAAGTCATTTCATTAAAAATCCAAAATATACACAAAAGCGGTGGTCAGTCCGCAGTTAGGCATTACAACAAAAACAAAACAAAAGAAGCAAAAACAATGAGAGAAGAGGCGACTAAGTCAGGGGTCGACCTCGTGATGTTGTTCCGAAGCGTCGTCGCTCGGCACGGTGACTATCGCGCCCTTGACGCGCACCTCGTCCTCGGCTTCTTTGCCCTCCTGCCCGGGGGTGAGCTCTGCCAGAGGCAGTTCTTACTCCCTCTCTACGGGGTCATAGAAGTAGGAGGAGCTGTCGAACCCGGGGATGCGAGCGGCCACATGCTTTAGCGCTCGGGCGTACACCTCCTCCATGTTTGTCAACATGTGGACATCGACCTCGTCCCGAACTGCCTGCTCTGCAGCCGCCACCTTCAACGCCTGGCTGCTCAAAGCCTCCTCCGATGCCCTCAGTGCCTTGGACAGCTCCTCTTCGAGACGAGCCGTCTCCTTCTCCAAAGCTTCGACCTTGGCAGCCTCGGCGGCCGAGTCAGTGCCTCGACGAGCTTTGCCTTAAGACCGGCCACCTCGGCCGCGCGCGAAGCGGAAAGCAGCTGCTCGGCCTCGAATAGTTTGACCGCCTTGGCGCGCTCCGACCTCTCCCGATCATTCAGCACCTTCATCTCCTTCTCTTGGCTCGCAAACTCCTCGAGCAAGTGACTGAGGTGGCAGAGAGTCTGCAAGTGACACAAGAGAAACTGTTATTCCCGAATGAAAAAACTTAGAAAAGTTTTTGAGAAGTTTTTAATACTCACTGACATAGTGTTCCGAGCAATCTGCATGGCGTCGTCACCTACGGAGCCCGCCTTCATCGCGGCTCGATCTTTGGGGGTCGGCAGGTACTTCACCGCCTGCATACAGATACCCCCATCACCGAGGAACCCGTCCACCTTCATTGCCCGCCAGTCAAGAATGAAGAGGTGCTTATGCTCCTCGGTGAGGATCTGCTCGGCCTTGGCAGTGAGCGGCAGAACCTCAAGAGCTAAGACCGCACCCACAGTGAACGTCCCGCTCGACGACCCGGGTGCGTCAGCCTGAGCGGCTCGAGCAGGCACCTCCGATGGAGCTTGGGCAGGCATTTCCGAAGGGCCTTGGTCGGGCACATCCGAAGGTGCCTCAGCCACCGGCTCCACAACGGTCGTGGGTGCCGAGGGGACCTTCGCAGCTCGCCCCCCTGAGGCCCAGCTACGGTCCTCTTCCTCTTTCTCGACTCTTGCTCCTTCGCCGCACGAGCCTTAGCCATCAATCCCTTATAGCCCATGCCGGGGCTCTCTGAAAAAGCCGAGCAAAAGAGTCAGAAAGAATTAACTAAAAGATAAAACTAAAGCGAGAAAAGAAAAGAAAGCATACTGGGGTCGATCGGACTGAGACCCCCACGAAACAAGACCTCCTCGGTAATGTCCTTCCAACTGAGGGTCAAAAGTCCGAGCAGCTTCTCCACCACCTCTTCCTCTTCTTTAGTGAGTACGGGCTCCTTCTTCGCCCACTTCGGAACCCCGGTCTTCCACGACGTCGGAAAGACCCATGGCTCGGGAGCACGGATGAAAAAGTACTTCTCCTTCCAGTGCTTGATCGAGTCCGGGTTCTCGATCAACTTCATGCCCTTCCTCGCCGATAGGTAGTACCTCTCCTCCATCTTGCTCATCTGACAAATGTGATAGAGGCTTCGAAGCACAACCATCTCCAGTTGCACTCCAATCTCTTGGCACTGATGGACGAACG
This sequence comes from Hemerocallis citrina, assembly GCA_017893485.1. Taxonomy (NCBI): domain Eukaryota; kingdom Viridiplantae; phylum Streptophyta; class Magnoliopsida; order Asparagales; family Asphodelaceae; genus Hemerocallis; species Hemerocallis citrina. The sequence continues at coordinate 22,592,677 of CM030359.1, read as the reverse complement.
CGATGACATGCCGCCACATGTTCGGCATGAACTGAACGGGACTCGATCCATACCACCGCAGCACCTCGACCACGGAGGGGTGTAGTGGCAGCCGAAGTTCGGCGTTCAGTGCGTCATACGGAAAGACACAAGTATTAGCCGAAGTCGTCGTGCATGCTCGGACACCGGGGTTGGGGAGTAGAAGCACATACTCTTTGGGGATCCGGAAACCACTCCTGATCCGATACAGGCCTGCCTCGGTCAAAATTGAGGAAATATGATCCACTTCGGAAGGGTCCCTCGGATCATTCTCCTCGTATGACGGAGCCGTACCCTGCATCACCTTCTCCAAGATATCTTTGGGATAACTTCGCACCCCACCAACACTAGATAGAACTGATGGGTGCCGACCCAACTCTCCTGCTGTCTTCGGGTTCTCAATTATCGTCGTCACCCCGACTGGTTCGGCAACCTCCTTCCCCTTGCTCGGCCTAGCCATCACCGCTCGGCTGGTGTGTTGGTCCGAGGTGGGGGTGTAATACCCCAGATCAGTCGACTGGTACTGCCAGCAGTCGACTGATAGGAGACAGTCGACTGGTACTGCCAGCAGTCGACTGGTCTGTGTGATTTGTGAGAGATTTGTGAAAGTTAGTCCCATATCGGGAATTTGCGAAGATAATTCGAGTATAAATACTATTGCCGAGGATCAAGAGTCACCAATTCGGTTAACCACCTTTTCGTGAGGCAGCCTGTGGTGGGCAGTGGAACTCATAGTATTTATAATCTGTCGGAGCAAAGGGCGGGGCGTTACAAATTGGTATCAGAGCCGACTTTCGACCCACCCGGTGAGGGTGTACCGACACGTCGAGGGTGCCTCCGAGGGAGGGGGGCCTACACGTGGGTACATATGCTTGCGCGATGAAAGGGTGCCTCCGAAGGAGGGGGGCCTATTCGCGGAGCATGCCAGGTGCTAGAAAGGGCGGTCCTACACGAGATGTGTGCCCTGTGCTCTCAGCGAGGACGCTGATTCCTAAGGGGGGGTGTATGTAATACCCCAGATCAGTCGACTGGTACTGCCAGCAGTCGACTGATAGGAGACAGTCGACTGGTACTGCCAGCAGTCGACTGGTCTGTGTGATTTGTGAGAGATTTGTGAAAGTTAGTCCCATATCGGGAATTTGCGAAGATAATTCGAGTATAAATACTATTGCCGAGGATCAAGAGTCACCAATTCGGTTAACCACCTTTTCGTGAGGCAGCCTGTGGTGGGCAGTGGAACTCATAGTATTTATAATCTGTCGGAGCAAAGGGCGGGGCGTTACAGGGGGTCTCATCCTCAGAAGAAAACTTAACCATTTTCTAAGGATAAGGGAAGAGACTAACCTTGAAATGATGTGAATGGCCAAAAAAGATCGCCAGAATCTGAAAGTGCCTTGCCGCGACAGCTAGTAGCGCCACCCGAGAGCGAAAACTTCTCTAGTAGAAAGTAAAAGCGAAAGTAAGAAATGAAAAGTGAAGAATGAGGTAAAACGTGAAGGGGGTGAAGACTTATAGTAAAAGAACAACTCTTGAGCTTTGTAACGTAAAGACGCAACTTTTGGGCCTCCCCACAAGGTGTTAAAGAAGCCCAAGCGACTAAGTAGCAAAGAGCGGCGACCGTTCACAAGAAGTAACGACGGTTCGATATGAGCCCCTCTGCTCGGCTGCGCCTGCACTCTACTTAGCAGCCAAGAAGCACTCAGATCGGCTCACGAGCAACTGCCAATCCGAGCTGCAAATTGGAGAAAAATGACTTTCTCCCCAAAATTCGTGCAAGATCTCGATCAGACGGCTCAGATCGAACCACGCCCACAAAATGACAAGATAGTGTTTTCTCGAGAACTGTGCCTGCCCTCGAGATTCTCGTCGTGATCCAACATCTCAGATCGTTCCACGTCGTGCGGAATTCCTACCCGAGCAACCGGCGATCTGAGCTGCTCATACGGAGAAAAGAACGCCGAGCGGTAACAGTCATCAGATCTCCTCAAAAATTGCACTTCGACCTGATGAGCGATCCAGATCATCCTGTGTTGCTCAGAATCTGTGCTCCGAGCGACTGGCGATCCGAGCAGCTCACACGAAGAAAATGGCGCTGAGCTACGTGCCTCGGATTCTGAGCAACTGGCCATCCGAGCTGCTCATGCGAAGAAAATACTGCCGAGCGACTCTGACCATCCGATCTTTCAAAAATTCACGCCCACACGAGATAGGCGGCCCAGATCTCGCCACGTCATAATTCGGTATTAAAAATAAAATTTTATTTATCAAAATCGATTTATTTATTTAAAAATTGCAAAAAATGGTTTAAAAATCGGAAAAAATTAATTAAAAATTCTAAAAAATAATTACAAATTCAGGAAAACATTTTGAGCCCCTGAGCAGATAATTATTGCTTAGAATAATTGAGTAAGACCCCCGAACGACAAATCAACACTTCGCAAAATTAAATAAATGGCCCGAAAAATTGCCAAAAGTCCAGGAAAGCCCAAGAGCAACCTAGGGCGTGCAACTAACTCAACAATTACCATAGTCCCTCACAGAAGGATTTGGTGCCTCCCATTTGGACTCCGATACAACTCCGCAAGCCATTAAAACAATAAAACTACTCCTCAAAGGCTGATCAAACTCAGTCTTCGAGAGTGGGGGACTCGTGATATGGCTAAAAATGGGGTTAAATCGGAACCATCCAAATCAGGCACGAATCTCAAAGTTTGGGGGTAAAATGGTAATTTCACCTACAAACGGGTCTGAAGTGGGTACTGGGTCTTCTCTCTAAAAGCTCAGTAACCCGCAAACGGATTCACCTTAACTAGGTACGGGTCCAAACCCGAAACGGACCCGCCCCAGCAGGATAGAATTAGGGTTTCTAATTAATCCTAATCAACGGCCCTGATTCACATCTATTCTTTCACTGGAAAATTAGGGATTACATTCCTAATCTGATCCCAAAGACGGCTATAAATACCCTCCATCCACCACCATTAAGAGGTAATCAATCTTTTGTCAATTTACGCTCTTTCATAATCTTTTCTGATTACTGACTTGAGCATCGGAGGGTGCATCGCCGGGATCAACACCGGTGTATCACACTTTTTGTAGGTGAACGGCGGGAGTCAACAGTGAAACTCCCGCGAAAAAGGTTAAGGTTTGATTATTCGGTTTTCCTAAGAATCCACAAATACTATCTGTTAGCCCCCACAGCAGATTTAGCAGTAACAACTGCTAGTATGCATATACATGTACTGTTTTGATTTTTAATGAAGTAAAACTTGACTTAATACTTATTGTAATCACATATATTCATAGGCAAACTTATGTAAGGGGTTGTGCGTGTGTTTAACAAAGTTCAAGAGGGGTTTTGAAACAAAAGAATCAAGTTTTGAAGTTGGGGGTTGAATAATTGTTTTCGGGTCTGTTGTGTTCAGCCAAAATTGACTTTTTGTGATAATTTTGATTGGATCTTGAGTTGTTTTAGTACTGAGATTGATTTGAACCATTGTACTACTCATATTTGATGAATTTTGATGCTATAACTGATGCTTGAACACTTATATTATTTGATGAATTTTGATGCTATACTTATATGAACATATATATATATATATATATATATATATATATATATATATATATATATATTACTGTTTTGAAGGTTTTGTGAAGAATTATTCTTTTATGATCTCGATGTGATTTTGATTGGTTTTACAAACTCCAGTATGTTATACAAGTTGTATTTGATCATCTCAGAATTTTGGTTTTGCAAATTTGTGATTTTACAAAGTATAATTGAAGTATCAGTAAAAAGGTGCACGAATTTTAAAGTGGGCTGAATAGCAGCCGACAGTTGACCATCACGTTTTTGAACTAAAACCGACAGTCGACTGTCAATTGGGAAGTTTTGGAATTTTTACTTGACAGTCGACTGCCCTATTTTTGCACTGTTTTGGCGTTCGACCGTCATTTATTTTGCTGGCTATTTTTGTGACTTTCTTTGTTTTTCTTGAACTATTATTTCTTCGATATTATGGATTATTGATCTACTATTTTAGATGATGTTTTTACTACAAGTTACAGTATTTTACAGAGAATCACATTTTGATTATGATAGAATTTAAATTGAGTTCTATGACTTATTTAAATGAAGGATGTATGGTTTTCGAAGGAATTGATATTTTGTGATATTCTACGACTTCAAAAATACGATTTTCTGTCATTTAATAGATTTAATACCTTATTTCAATTCTAGAATTGTGAGTATTTTAAATGAATTCGAATTTGTTGATTTTTAAGAAGTTTTCTTAATATGAGAGTATTGATAAATGAATTGAGAGTTTTAATGAAAGTTTCGGCATTGATGGTTGAGTTGTGAGTCTATAGTGGGTGTGTGGGACCCTAGATACTGGCAGTTGAGATTTTGTAGTTTGGCCAGTTGTGGCTTTGTTGTTGATCAGTTAAGTTAATTCCAGTAGGGCACACCAACTCTATGAGACTCGTAATTGATTAATTAACTTAAGAAGATAAGGACAAGCACTAAATGGTGATATGATGAAATGAATGCAAACATGGGTTATGGACCTCAATATGATCTTCGATGTGAGATAATCCCCAGAATTATTGAGGTGTGAGTGAAATAATCTCCTGAATTACTTGCGGTGTGGGATTGATTTCCGGAATTATCGGGGTCGAAACGACACTCATGGGGTATTCGTGTGATGAGGCATCATAGCTTGTGGTGTGGGGTATTCTCGAAGATTCCCAGGTATGAATGAAATAGTCTCCGAAATTATCTGTGGATAGGGATTGACCTCCGAAATTATCGGGGCATGGGCTAGATACTCACGGCTTATCTAAATCTCGTAGTAATCATCGTGGTAGGATTAATTGCATAGTGAGGGATTTAACCCTACAAAGTGGAGAACGATAAGAGCTTTGCACCGGACCTATGTAGTATGGAATGCATAGAATCCAACAAGTATGCATTAGAGAGTCATCATACTGCATTTGTGCTTTCTTGACTTGGTTTTATGCATGATGTTTTCTGTTTTCTTACACTTGACACTTAGCTTATTTTCACTTGACGTTTTCCTGTTTTATTTATTTTTATTTCATATTTCATTGTTATTACTGTTGGTATATATTTTTTATGACTTTATTCTTTATGTTGTATTTCTTTTAATGTCATTCGCACAGTTATCGTTGACCCCGTAGTTTTGGGGTTAGGGTTATCTCTAGCCTCATATTTTACAGGTAGGTACCATTAGCTTGGGATTTGGATGCATGTGGTAGAATGATATTGTGGCTTATGTAAATTGTAAAACAATGTGTTGTAAAAGAAAGAATTGTAATTTAAGGTGTTTAATTTTTTGCTATGCTTTATAAAGAAATAATGTAATAAAAGTTGAAAAATTTATCTGTGTTTTCGCTATATTTACTATTACATTGAGGTAGATGCTGGGAATTGTGCCACGTATTTCTGAGATATCATATTGGAAATTTGGGGCCACTACAACATATATGACATTTAACAACATTCGTTAAATGTTAGAAACTCAACGACAACGTTTTCAAAACGCTGTCAAAACACACGCTATAATTTGTTTATAGCATTTTGTTAAAACGCTGTCACTTTTATAGCATTTCGGAAACGCTAACTATTTTATAGCGTTTCGGAAACGCTATCACTTGGAAACGCTATCAAAAGAGACAACATTTTGGAAACACTATCTTTTGACAGCGTTTTCGGAAACACTGTCGAAAGAGACACCATTTTGGCTATCTTTTGACAGCGTTTAAACAACGCTATATAAAAGACAGCGTTTTCAAAACGTTGTCGTCAAATTCAATGTTTGAAAACGCATTCAAACATACAGCATTTTTAAAATGCTATCTTTTGACACTGTTTTAAGAGCGGTGTATTTTTACAACGTTTTTGGAATGCTATTTCATTTTCCCTGTATACCAAAAAAAAATCTCTAGATGCAAATACAAATTAATATATTGAAAATGCCAAAACACACTATAACTGTTTTAAAAATTTGTTTACAAGTATATCGAAACCTAGCATCATAGAAAAAGCCATACAATAAACTTGAATCCGTAAATCCGTACTATAAACTTGAATTCGTACAATAGTTACTAGAAAATATAGATTCACAATGCCTAAGCATAAAGAAGACACTCAAAATTTGTTTACAAGAAGACACTTAAAGAGCCTCGTGCTTTCTCTAGACTGTGGTGGATAGTTACAAGCAACTCACCATCTAAATGGTTTCTTTGAGTTTAGGTTCTGAATGGTCCAAACTAGCCATGTAAAAAGGGAGAAAAAAACACCATGAAATCTCTTAATCAAGCATAAGGAGCCTCGCACTCGACAAGATTTGTTGAGCTCCAGCTGCAAAATAGATGTTGATGTCTTAGCATATTCAGAAACTCGGCATCAGTATTGAATAATTGTTAGTTATCAGCAATATTGAATGTAATGTAAGTTTCAGTGGAGAATTCTTTAAAAGAACTGCTAATATATCTGATCTAGCTTGTCAATTCTTTATATGCAGCGGTAGGTGATCTAAGTAACATTAACCAAAGAGATGAATAAATTATTTGGTGGAATAGTAAATCAATTACATAAGGACAGGAAACATGAAAGGACTGAGCTATCCTGTAGAATATGCAAATATACATATGCATATGCTAAACTGACACATAATTGCACGTTTAAAGATCAGAATTAATATTATAAAGTGTATTTACTTATTATTATGTGTATAACACAATGGAAAACTATTAAAATTTTTGAATGATAAAACATAAAAGAGAGGGGGGGGGGGTGTAGGTGTTTTAAGCAGATTTATGGGAGATATGAGAATATTTCCTGCGAAAATTAAAATGATAAGGTAGAAAATTATATTTAAAAACTAAATGAAATTGTAGTTTACTCAATACCCATGCTTCATTCTCTTGTTATGAAGGAATTTTCTCATTAAGAGGAAAATTGGTAAACAGAACTGGAATAATCTGTAACTCTTTATCCGTAACTCTTATCTTATACAGTTTCGTAGATATGAGATTTCACAAGCTTATGAGACATATGCTATATTACTTGCAAAACTAACATTTCACATGTTTCGATACATACCAGCTAATTCTTTCAAGTTAAATTGATAAGGAACATTAGATTCATTCTCAACTGCAGCTTTTGCAACCACGACTCCTATGGCAACACTTTTCATCACATCCAAACCAATACAAATAGAAGCAAGAATTCCAGCAACTAAGCAGTCACCAGCTCCCACAAGGCTCACCACGGATGCAGGAAGTGTTGGAAGATGGAAAGCATAGAAATCGGAGTTCAAGAAACTCTTCCAGTTCAAGGGAAAAGTTATATCCATAAGTTCATACAGCCGCCTCCCAAAACTCGAGAGGTTGTGGTTCTTCCCTAATTCCCTAATACCCCTGACAAATGGCCATAACACAGTAAGGTACGCTAGAATTATATGTCCAATTGTACTAAACATATCATGGTTCAAATACTCGGTATCTATATTGATACTCTACCATAAACAAGAGCCTAATTAGAATTTTTTGCCCTTCAATGCTACTGAAAAATTACTATCTACAACACCTACACCTACATAGCCAAGGTTACACTGAAAAACTGTGGTAGTGCTTCTGGGAATTAAAATTTATAATGGCTATAAAAAGCATACACCCATGCAAAAGAATGAAAGAAAACTAGTAGATGACAAGAAAACAAGTTTGTTAACAAAAAACACATGAAACAAAAGTTCTTTTGTTCATCAATTGAAACCCTACTGCATATGGTGAGAGGTGAAATTGAATGTTTGTTTACTAAAAACTAGTGGAATGATCAATTCCAGTTAATTAGAATCTCTCTATCACACTACGGTTTATAAGGAAAATTATCAACCTAAAAAATTTTCCTCGGTGCATCACAGTTATCCTTCACTGCCAACTCCTTCCCACCTTCTTTTTTACTAATTATGTGCTTCTTTTGTGGCCGCACCATATGGATATCCTACAAAACAAGGTGACTCGAATCAACACCTAATAGTAGGATTCGTTAGCAAAGACAATCACAGCAAGGATTTTAAGAGATCGCCTCTGTAAGCAAAGAGAAGTGAATCTCATGTCTCTAGAGCAATGATAATCAGGTCAGCGTCCTAATAATCTCATGATAAAAACCACAGATACAATCATTTCATACTAAGACCAGGATAGTATTTGCATGTTTGAAAATAAAAAATGAAAGAAGTTGACAAGCCCATAGAGGCAATGTCTTGTGTTCGGATCAAAACCTAGAAGGTTCCTCTAGGAGCTAATATATGACGTTATCTTGTCCTCCCCCTCACCCGGTACATTAGCATCCGAAAGAACAACCTTAAAAATTTCACAAAATGTCACTAAAAGTCAATTAAAAACAACAGATAACTACATTTTAAATTTTACCTGCCTTGATTCCTCATCAGCCCGAATCATTTGTCAGTCTCAAATGAATGTAATACTGAAGGGCTGATGATTGAGATGCCATGAATTCAATTCCAGGAGTAATGACATTTGAATCCAATTTTGTAACAAGCTTATCCAATTCAATTTCCAGACCCTCCTCATCTTTTAATTTCTCCGCCTCTGCTGCCTAACAATTCAACTATGCCCAATTAAAATCAAACAAGCATAACGGCTATATCCAATTTCAATCTAATAACCAAATATAATTATTAAAAAATAAGGAATATCAGCAAAAATTAGGAAAAATGAATAAACTAACCAAGGGCTTGAAATGAGTTTTGGGAACATCAGCACGGCTTTCGGGTCGGATCTGGTAAAAGGAATCCGGATCCCATGCCTCCTCCCTCATGCAAAACTGAACATTCTTGCTCCTAATTTCAAGAAAGACCGCTTCTTCCCTGCCCAACAAAAATCCAATCGATTCAGGAATTCGAGGCAATCAATGACCAAATACAGACTCGTACCTCAAAATAATCAGCGGATCGCGATAATTGCAAGGGATATGATTAGAATTGAGGAAGAGATTTTAGGGTTAGGGTTTTAAATGGGGGATGAGAAAATGATGAGATATTAAAAGGAAATAAGCTGAAATTTCGAATCGAATGTTTGTTGTGTTTCAATGAAAAGGAAGATTGGAGATTTGGACTAGGGTTTGTGAAAGGGACCGATGGTTTTGGAATTTAGATAGGGGAGGAGAGGATTTAGATGATTTTGGTTTTTGAGTTAAAATTTCTTTTTTACCCCTATCACTTTAGTTTGTTTATGGATATTATAGCGTTTCTAAAATGTTGTAAAAAATACAGCATTTTAAAAACGCTATCGTATCTAAAAATAAATTTCAAAACTTATCAAAGATAGCATTTTATACAGAAATTCTATTATAGATCACTTTCAACAGCATTAATATTTAAATTTTGTAATAAACCCGCTGTAGAAATCCCAATATGTTGTAGTGAGCGCTACAATATCTGCCAAATGCAATAACGATGCCGAGTCTCGGGAAAAACATTCTTCACTACGACGGCGATCCCACGATCCTGGTCCGTCATGATGCCGGATGAAGCACGATTCATTACTCCTAGCCACTTTTCAAAGAACCACACAAAAGAAGAGGCTTTCTCATTTGGAATAAACCCACCTCCTAAGAACGTTGATTGCCAATGATGATTGACTCCGACCAATGGAACAAATAACATTCCGTATCGGTTCGTATTGTATGTGGCATCAAAGCAAAGTGCATCCACAAAATTTTCATAGTTCATCCTAGAAATACCATCCACTCAAATACAATGAGACAACCGGCCTTCGGAATCTACTTGAAAATCATAAAAAAAGAAGGATCCGTCATTTTTTTTTTTCGATTCAAAAAAACAATGAGAATGTTCCTATTGTGTCCTTTCATCGCCCATTCCGTCCTCCCCTATTGATTGGATCCATCTGGCTGCTTCGTGGGAGTCTCTAAGTAGATTTCTAGCATCTTTTTTAGTGAATCATATTTTCTTGTGTCCACCACTAGCACTTTCGAAAAAGAGCATTTGTTGCAAGTAGAGATATTAGCTTGGGTCATTTGATCCATTATTATTCTATCGGTATTCGACACCGAACGGTTTTCGGAGCAAAAGATGTCTTCTACCGGGTGAGGAAATACGTGATTGTGTGGTTCATGAAATGAATACAACAGCCAACTTTCTTCGTTCAGTTTTACACAAAAGACAGCTTTGCAACCGGTTCTAAAAGCAGTCCCCCGTCTACCTTCACTAGGTAGACTCGGTGAAGTCCCTTCTTTATTACAAAAAAAAAGACTAATCAACGACTTGGCTTCCCTTGTATTTATTCCCACCCTTACGTATTGTGAAACCCCCACATTTAGCATATGATGAATAAAAGTTCTCGGCTTCTTCTAAGGTATGAAAGGTCATACCTAACTTTGGTTTGAGATGCTCTTCAACAAGCAGCATGCATTCACCACTTTGTTGTGCACACATAAAATTTTCGGCGGTAACAAAATATCCTTCACCACTGTCCATATATAATATCATCAATAAAATAACAATTATCAATACACTGATCTTATAGAGAGAATCACACTATTCATACATGTATATATATATAGTTAAGGAAAAAATAAGTGGAAAAACTGCACAAAGAACATCCAAAAATTACGAAACTTTGCGAGTAGGTCAGACTCGCCACACGCAAGTCAACGCAACTTGTAGAAGCAAGTTTTGGCTCACAGCTTACAAGTTATGGCAATGTATCGCTTTTCACTCATTTTCTATGAGTGAAAGCGATACATTGCCTTACCTTACAAATCGTGAGTCGAAACTCTCTTCCACAACTTTCGTTGGCTTGTGTGTGGTGGGTCCGACATACTCGCAAAATTTTTATTATTCGGACATTCTTTGTGCAGTTTATAGTGAAGACTCAAACTATAAATATCAAAGAATAATTGTTGTTGTTGTTTGATATACGGTAGAAAACGACACAAACGAGATCAAAAAATTCTGAAAGTTTGCGAGTAGGTCGGACGCACCACGTACGAGCCAACATAACTTGGATAAGCGAGTTTTGACTCACGATTTGAAATATACGATAATGTATCACTTTCACTCACAAAAAAGAGTCAGAACCAATACACGGCCGTATCTTACAAACCATGGGTCACAAATCGCCTTGTGCGTGGTGAGTCCAACCTACCCGTAAAAATTTGAAATTTTTCGAGTTCGTTTTACCCTTTTACAAAGTCTGCAACTAAAACTATAATTTGAGCGAGGAACAACAACTAATTCTACAACTCTGCCGTCTACAATTATCAAAACAATATACACAATATGCATCCTCAAACTAACCAATAACTAACTACGCATCAAAAAAATATGCCTCAGAAATAAAATTGACAAATTACTATAAATGAACATAGCAAGATTAGAGTGAATACCTTGCACAATGTAGGTTTTTTGTGAATAAGAGTAAAGACGTTGTTGTGGATGGAGGAGGACTAGGGTATGGGCGTTTTGGTTAGGCCTAGGGATTTTTTGGGTTTGGGAGGATCTCCAGGAAGAGAGAAAGAGAAAGAGTTCAATAAATTAGGAGAGAGTGAAGGAGGAGGGGTGGCTTAAGTGAAGGAGGAGGATCTAGGGTTTCGACAATGGGTTCTGAAACGAACGAGAAAGAGAGAGAGCAAGGGAAGAGAGAGTGAAAAATCAACGGTAGAAGGAGAGAAATTTGTACAAGTGTTTTAAATAACTTGTATAACCATGGCCGATGTTGGAAACAACGGCCAAGATTAAAAAAAAAAAAATTAACCAACGGCCTAGGTTCAAATTTGGCCCCAAAAATTGCACTGCGTCAGCTTCTTGCAAGAGCGAATGAAAGAGAGGCAACCTGAAGCATTATTTGAAGGGCGAAATACCAATTTTACCCTTCCTCACTTAAGTAAGTGAGGGGGGCTGAAGGGCGGGAAAGATCCTGGCCGTTAGATCACGAACGGAACGATCAAACGGCCGAAACTCGAGTTTGCAACGGATCTGTGCAAACAGACCCGTTTGCAACTGAGCATTTACCTATATGTATATATTATGTTTTTTTTCGAATTTCCCATAATATCCCCAAAAACTAGTTAGTAAATATTTGTTGGTGGTAGTTTAGTAATTCAATAAATCATTTTTTTTTTAATTTCCAGAAACTTTTTTTTCCAAAAAATGCCTTAACGGTAGGCCTGCCGGTTTGGCCCGTCCCGGACCGAACTGGGTCAACCCGGGCCGGGCCGCAACTGGGTCAGTTTGCCATGGATTTTTGAGCGCAAAGGAGCATCCCGGCCAAGCCTGAGCTGCTGAGGTGGTTCGGGTCTTGTTTGGACCGGTCCCGGGCTGAACCAGACCGGATGCGAATTTTTTCTGTTCTGGTCCACTTTTTGAAAATATTGACCAAACTAAACCACTTTTGAAAATATTTACCGAACTGATTGGACACGTCAGCATAACATGTTCTTGGAAACAACGACATAGGTTAGTTCTATGTCGTTCTTCCAAATAGCGGCATCAGTTTAAATATTTTAGCATGCCTCCGTTTAAAAAAACGACATTAGTACATTTATTATACAAGTGTGAACCATTTGACTTGGAAAAAATTTCAAGTGCTGAAATAACTAATAATGCCGTTATCCCCAAGAACGACATTCACATTACTGATGTCGTTGTTGAAGATAACGACATTAGTTATAATACTCACTAAACTCTCTTCCTCCACAATCGTTCTTCCAAACAACGACATGAGATACTGTTGCCATTCTTAGAAACAACGATAATCGTTCACAGAATTAGATTAGCCAAGTATAAGTAATAAAATGAACTATTGCCACTGTTCCAAACAACGGCATCAGTTATCTCTAACAATGAGTATTATAACTGATGTCGCTATCCCTAACAATAGCATCTGTAATGCGAATGTCGGTGTTGGGGATAGCGGCATCAGCTATAGAATTATTTCATACTTGCAATTTTTTTCAAGTCAGAGAAAGTACACGATTGGGAATAAGTTAACTGATGTCGTACACCAAATAGCTGCATGCAAATTTTTTTAAAACAGATGCCGCTATTGGAAAAAACGATATATATCGTTGTTTCCAATAGCGGTTAATGCTGACGTGTCCAAAATTGGGTCAATTGAGTAAATATTTTCGAAAGTGAATCAGATTGCTCAATATTTTCAAAAAGTGGGCGGTATGGAAAAAAATTCACCGGATGCCACCCCTACATGAATGTCTTTCCAGTCTCCATTCAGTCTCTGTTTGCCCCTGCTTCGAGTAAAGATCAGGTGTGCGGTCTATAACAGGGAACGGTTACTCGCCAAAATAAACAATGAAGGAAATATTTACTTAAATCCCTAATTATGCTTGCAAATTTTAAACAACTCCTCTGACATTCTATTAAGCATGTATTTTATCATCGAAACAATTAGTGGAAAAGCGAACTTTCCCTAAGAGCATCTGTAAAGTCAAATTTTGGCTATTTGGCATATACCAACAGCAAAAATAGCTTTCGTCTGTAGTCGTTGTTAGAAAAAAATTGGCTTTTTGAAATCGTAATAGGATGGACGGTAAATTATTTCCCGTCTGACATTTTTTTTAAATCCTTTAAAAAAATTTCTTAGAGTCTGATAGTGACATTTTAAAAAAACAACAAAAAAATCAAAATTTTTAGCTGCTGGATCCTAGGACGGAAGATGATTTCTCTTTTGAATTTTTTTTTTAATTTTTAATTATGGGACGGTAAATTATCAACCGTCCTAGAAATTTTTTTTTAAAAAAATTTCAGACGAGAAATTATTTTCCGTCCGATTATTTTATTAATAAAAAAAATTTAAGACAGTAAATTATACACCGTTCGAACAACAAAAAGAAAATAATGTTTCGTCGGGCTATTTTATCCATTTATCCAAATCGCCTACCAAATATAGCTCGCTACTGTTCCCCAAAAACCAAATTTTGGCAAAATAGCCAACGACTACAACACCCCTTCGAGCCAAATTTTGCATATTTTAGCTAAATAGCCAACGACTATAGATGCTCTAAGAGAATGTTTACATTGCAAAAGTTGATTTCTAAAGTACTATTAATTTGCATGTTCTATGCACATTCTAATCAATTTTTTTTATAGAGAGTAAATAATAAGACGTAATATGGCCTCGAACCTAAGACCTCTCTTTACTTATACATACTCTTTACAAATTACCCCTATTAGCAAAAACTTTTATTTAATATGAGTGTCACTTTTGTAAATAATAATGTCGTAAATAAATTTAAACTTTGAGGGTACTATAGTAACTAACACCAGTTGAGTAAATGAATGGTTAACATAACTCCCACTTAAAAATGAATGGTTGAGATTAAATGGTTGATTGTCTACAAGTTACAAGTTGTCTACAAATGACAACCCCAACTCTTCCATTATAGTAATAGAGATATTGCTCTCTTAAAGAAAATAGTATCCTATTTGACAAATTAAACAGAATATGCATTTAGCTAGGATTTAACAAATTAAAAGAACAATTTGATTACTTTGAAAGATGCATCTTTGTTAAGATGGTTTGCTCTTTTAACTAAAAATAGCTTGTTATGATATGAAGTATTTGATGAGTCAAATACCCAAACCGAGATGCAAACAAGTAATCGAAATTAAATAAACACAAACAAATGCAATCAACAACATGCAAACATACGAGATTTTTATCAAGGTTCACTCAATGCAATGACTATTTTTCCGCGCACAGACAATCTTGCTATTCCCACTAGAGAATATGAAGAAAAACATGTTTTCATTCATTCAATATCTCGCACTCTAGGTATTTTGACATCCAGCTGCTCTAAGTGTATATTTTCCATTGCCATACTAGCCAAACCCTAATTGAAGCAATCTTCACAATTGGAGTGAAGATCTCTCTGTAGTCAACACATTATTTCTGAGAAAACTTTTAACAACAAGTCTCGGCTTGTACCTTTTGCTACCATGTATCTCATTCTTGATTCTGAAAATCCACTTGTACTTAAGAGCATATTTTTCTGCATGTAACTTAGTCAACTCCCAAGTTTGGTTATGTATCAAGAAGTTTATCTCGTCCTTCATGGAAGACTCTCATTGAATTCGAGCCCTATCTTTCAAAGCTTCGCCATGAGTCTCCGGCTCCCTGAATCTCTGTACGGAACATGTTTACGAATTGTACTCGCTGATGGATCAAATATCTTTGTCAGCCTTCTCTCTCGTATCGACCTTTTCAAAGCATGTACCGATTCATTAACCAGTTCAGGATCTCATAATGGCTCTGGCTCTACCTGTTCATTTTGGATATCATGCTCAGTCCCAATAGGCTCATCATAAGATACATGCCGCTGCATTGTAGGGGCCCTATCATTAGGACCATCTTCATAAAATGAATATGAATCCGAAACTATTTATGAATCTGAACATGTTATATCGCCATGATTTGTGTACCTATCTTTACATAAGAATTCTTCATTGAAAATCAAATTCCTGCTGCGAATTACTTTGTTATCAACAGAGTCCCAAAGTCTGTAACCATATTGAGCATTATCGTAGCCAATGAAGACACACTTTCTGTTTTTGAATGCAGTTTATTTCTTTCTTCCCTATCAATTAGTTAATAGGAAATACAACCATAAACTTTTAAATGCGAATAATTAATAAGTTTACCTGACCATAATACTTGCGTTATTTCCCCATCAAGGGTACTAGACGGGAAACAGTTGATCAAGTTCACTGCTATATCCACTATAGCTGCACAAAGATGGACTGGAAGACCCACATGAAGCTTCATGCATCTTTCTTTCTCGGTACGTGTGGTTCATTCTTTATGCTACTTTATTTTTCTATGGAGTTCTAGGAACTGTCTTGATTCATTGCATACCTACCTGTGCTAGAAAATTACTAAACTCTTTACTCATGTACTCACCACTATTTCTAATTTTGTTGCTTTCACTTTGTAACCCGTCTCATTCTCAACTCTGGACCTCCAAGCTTTGAATATATCAAACACCTCAGACTTCTCACTAATTACATAAACCCAACATTTTCCAGTAGCATCATCGATAAATGTGACGAAGTATCTCTTACCACCATAAGAGAATTCTTGAGCAGGACCACACACATCTATTTGTACCAACTTTATCTTTCCAAGCTTCTTCTCACGCCCACTCATCTGAAAACTATATGCCTTTTTTTTTCCATCACACAATCCCCACAAAAATCCATCTCAATCGTCTCTACCTGGCAAAAGATCTCTGGAACAAAATTGCTTGATACTTTTTTTCACCAAGATGCTCCAACCTGACATACGATTAAGACTGAAAGAGAATTACATGTTGATCTTGTAGCATTGCTATCAGATGATTCACCTCATTTAAGTAAGTACAACGTGACAACGCATTTTCCTTTTGCCACTAACCTAGCACCTATAGTAATCTTCCACTCTCCACATCCGAATATTGTCGTGAGTCCCTCTTTATCTAGTTTTCTAGTCAATATCAAAATTTTCCTCAAGTCTAGAATGTGACTTGCTTCATATGAGACAAGTTGCCCACCACTATGAGCTTTCACTTTAAATGTGCCTTTTCCAACAACGGCACATCTTTGTTCATTACCAACTGTGACTAAACCAAAATCACATGTCATGTGGTTCTTAAAAACATTCCTCATGGGGTACAATGAGAAGAAGCATCAGAATCTATAAACCAATCACCTTGCATAACCCCAACAGATAAACATAACTCTTCTAAGGAAATTTTGTTGCTTACCACATTGGCTCCTTGTGATTCTCCTTGCATTTTCTTGTACTCTTCGCATTGGTCTCTCATGTTGTAACGCCCCTGCCCCTGCTCGGACCATTTTCTACAATTTATCAGAAAAATTATTTATAGTATAGTACAACTGCCCACCACAGGCTGACTCTCAAAAGGTGGTTAACCGGATTGGTGACTTTTGATCATAGGCTATATTATTTATAGTTATATTTTGTTTGTATTCCCGTGTACACACTGTCGAAGCTTCACGCCACGTCACACGAAGAGAGAGTACACAACACAAGTGTTGTGTCTTTTTTCCAGGGTGGGCCCCACATGGGTGACATCATTGCTGACCTCACGAAATCACAAAACACCCTTTTACTGTGCTTTTCAACCGTGGGCCCCCTTCATTCACTTAATTTACATTTATGCCACCCATATATATATATATATATATATATATATATATATATATATATATATATATATATATATGAGAAAGTACGGGGTATTACATACACCCCCCCCTTCAGAATCAGCATCCTCGCTGAGCACTGGACAAGCACAATCTTGTGCAGGATCTACTTTCCAGCAGATGTGGAGCATCTGCTCTCCTATCCGTCCGACTAACATGATCCCGAAATCCACTGCCCGATCAATCATAGTTTCGGATTTAATTGAGCTACCTCCTATCCGCCCGATTAATCATGATCTCGGAATCCACCGCCCGATTAATTATAATTCTGGATTTAATTGAAGGCTCACCACAGTCTTAGAATCCACCGCCCGACTATATAGACATGCACCACACTCGGTGTCGAAAGTCGGCTCTGATACCATTTGTAACGCCCCTGCTCCGGCTCAGACAATTTATATAATTTATCAGACAAATTATTTATGGTGTAGTACAACTGTCCACCACAGGCTGTCTCTCAAAAGGTGGTTAACCGGATTGGTGACTCTTGATCATAGGGTATATTATTTATAGTTATATTTTATTTGTATTCCCAATATGGGACTAATCTCATACTCTCTCTCCTCTCCTATCCCGTGTACACACAGCCGAAGCTTCACGCCACGTCACACGAAGAGAGAGTACACAGCACAAGTGTTGTGTCTTTTTTCCATGGTGGGCCCCACATGGGTGACGTCATTGCTGACCTCACGAAATCACACAACACCCTTTTGCTGTGCTTTTCAACCGTGGGCCCCCCTCATTCACTTAATTTACATTTATGCCACCCCTATATATATATATATATATATATATATATATATATATATATATATATATATATATATATATATATATTTATATATATATATGTGTATATATATATATATATATATATATATATGGGTAAAAGGGATATGAGCAACTTGCTCATTTAGTAAATGAGCAATTGATTATGTGGCATACATGTGATACATTGAACAACTAACCACTTTTAGAATTTTCCAATCACATGCATGCCACCTCATCAATTGCTCATTTACTAAATGAGCAAGTTGCTCATACCCCTTTTCCCCTATATATGTGTGTGTGTGTGTGTGTGTGTGTGTGTGTGTGTGTGTGTGTGTGTGTGTGTGTGTGTATTTGAGAAATTACGGGGTGTTACTCATGTGTCCCAACTGATGACAGTGCCAACACTCACCTTACGACCTCATGCTCTAGACTTCGACCCGTGGTTTTTTTTGACCTCCCTCTGTTATTGCTTCTTCCACGATTTCCAACTAACAGTGTGGAGTTTCTAGAATATCATGGAAACTCTCAATTTATCTTCCTTCTCACCTCCTCATTCATAATGTTCCTCACAACATTATTCATAGTAGTCGAATCAGTCATAGTACTTGTGACAGTTTGTTCTATCGAACCGTAGCTAACAATGTTTGTACTCTCTCTACAAACTTCAACTTTGACGATTCCAATTGATTGTATACCATATAGACATTATTCACATACTCCGCTATTGAACCCCTCTTTGACAACTTCATGTTAACTAACTTCTTCAAATGAAGAATCGGGTTCGATGCAGACAGTTTCTCATACATGTCCGTGAGAATCTCCATTGCCT
Organism: Hemerocallis citrina; assembly: GCA_017893485.1. NCBI lineage: Eukaryota > Viridiplantae > Streptophyta > Magnoliopsida > Asparagales > Asphodelaceae > Hemerocallis > Hemerocallis citrina. Next base: position 22,573,762 of record CM030359.1, on the reverse strand, counting down.
CCCTCGCATTTTGTGCTTTCTCCACATGGAATAACATTTTTCTACTCAAAGTCAACTAATTTTTCTCTAATCTAAATAGTTTCAAGCCCTAATACAACCGGATCTACCTCCACCCTTTCTGGCTTCGTGCCAAACAATGGATTGTCTAGATCTTTATTTCAGAGATACGCTATCATATGAATCTTCTACATCATGACATATGTTCCCTCGAACCTTTCAATTTTTCCCTTGTCGTCCATCTCAGAAAACCAACCTGGTGCTCTGATACCACTTTGATGAGTCAAATACCCAAACTGAGATACAAACAAGTAATCAAAATCAAAGAAGCACAAAAAAACGTAGCTAATAACATGCAAACACACGGGATTTTTATCAAGGTTCACCCAGTGCCATAGCTACTTCCCCGCGCAGAGACACTCCTGCGATTTCCGCTAGAGAATATGAAGAATAAAACGTTTACAATCACTTAAGATCTCCCCCCTCAAGGTGTAATATTTTTCTCTATAATCTCTCAAGAACAACAGCCCAAACTCTCTTTCAATGTTGGAATTAACCATAATAATCGTACACCATACATATATAGAGAGTTACAAAGAAATAGTTCTCGGCTGTAGATCCATATCCTCAATATGGTGCCGTTGCGGTCAACTGCACATAGTTGTAGTCGACTGTTATGAGAGTCAAGAAGTGAAAGAGCTTTACTCGGAACTTGCGGTCGACTGTCTTCCTAATAGTCGACTTGTCATGCCCTGTGTGGTAGGGTAAAAATGGCTTGGGGCCCAACCAGGGCCCAATACAACTCTCACTCAAAAATGGTAAAAACAACAATCTAGTTCGGCTTCGAGCCACTACAGGGTCGGCGCCGAGCCTCAAGTTCACCCCCACAGATCTGGTATCCTCGTATCCAACCAGTCCCGGTGGCCCTCGGCCTCTGATCCGTGACAGCCCCACTGGCCGTCCCCCCATCCTGGTGAGGGGTGAGGATGACCTGGCACAGCCTAGGCCATCCAATTCCCCCAGAGGCACCGGAGCCCCATGATCAGCCATGTCAGCTCCAAATACCACTTAGGGCGTTGCCACGTCAGTCCTATACCACTCTGAGCACTGCCACGTCCGCCCTAAACCCCTTGGGCCTCCTACCACGTCAGGCCCATGGGCTTTCGGGTCCAGACCCGGCCCCCAAGCGGATCCAAACCCGGTTGGGATTCCCTATAAATACAAGGCCCTCACCCACCTTTTCAGGTAACCAATCTTTTGCCACCTAAATTCTCCTCGTTATTGCTACTCTCTCACAGAGACTGACTAGATCGTCGGAGGGTCTGCCACCGGGATAAACCCCGGTGTTTCAGGACCGTCTGCAGGTACACAAGACCTCGGATCCAAACCCTCTGATCCGAGCCCAGACATCCACCTCATTCCGAGCCCGTTGCAGGTACAGCCCGGTCAGCCGAGGGTCGTCTGACAAGCAGCTTTCTCCTTCAATACAAATCGAGTCCGAACTCACACCTGGTGCATCCACACTTCTCCCAGAAACAAACCGCATCAAGTTGGCACCGTCTGTGGGAACACTGCTTCAGAAGCCGACCCGAGCCCGACCATCAAGGGACCTCGACAGCCGAACTCTCATGACCTCCAAGGGCAAGGGGGCTGCTACCTCCGTCAACCGACGGGACTCGCCCCCACCAACTGCTAATGTCGGGCCACACATTTCAAAACACAGGGCTCCCCATCAGGGGTCCCAAAGGAGCGTCACCCGTCAAGTCTAGCCCGACCTACGGGGGATAATCATCAACCGGTAGGTTAGCCGCAGCACGGGAAGGGCCGCTTCCAACTCGGCCCCGAACCATCCCAGACCGCCGCCCGATGGACGGAGGCCAGCGCTCAGCCGCGTCAGAAGGCAACCTTCAGATCGACCAAACAGGGTCGAGGGAGCCCCCATCACTCACAAGGAGTTCCAGGACTTCCGAAGAGAAATTCTTGGGGCTCTCCGACGGGCCCCTAGGGAGGAAGCCCTCCATTCCCAAACCGGGTCGGACGCTGAGGCCAGCGTGTCCCGCCCATTAACAATCCAGCCAGAGGACGATGGCGTACTCCTAAGGTGCCTCCAAGAAATGGAGGATCGCCTCGATCACATAGGAGACGGCGGCCAACGAGCGGCTCAGGGGTACAGACCTGTCCGTCCTCCCTTCTCCGCCCCCATCCTCCAAGCGGAAATACCCAGGAATTTCCGACCACCTCAATTCGAGACCTACGACGGCGAGGGAGATCCTGCTGATCACATGGAGGGTTTCAAAACCCTCATGATGATTCACAGCGCCTCGGATCCTCTGCTGTACCGAGCCTTCCCTGCCACCCTTCGGGGTCCGGCTTGTGAATGGTTCTCGAAGCTCACCCCCGGCTCCATTTACTCCTTCGACCAACTAGAGGGCAATTTTCTTGCCCACTTTGTCACCAGCCGGAAGGCCGAAAGGACCAGCACCTCTTTACTTGGGCTCAGACAGATAGAGGGGGAGTCACTCAGAGTGTTCGTCCGGAGGTTTACCGCAGAGGCAAGATCACCAGCCGGAAGGCCGAAAGGACCAGCGCCTCTTTACTTGGGCTCAGACAGATAGAGGGGGAGTCACTCAGAGTGTTCGTCCGGAGGTTTACCGCAGAGGCAAGATCGGTCTCCTCCCTTGATCCAGGCGTCGCCTCCGCGGCATTTCGGCACAACTTCCGTCATGGACAGCTGAAGGCTTCTCTGGCGAAGAAACCCCCCGTCGACTTTCCCGACCTCCTCAACAGGGTCGAGAAATACATTAGGGCAGAAGAGGCCCTTAACCCCGAAGATGCCAGGGAGGCCACCGGGAAGGGAAAACGGAAGGCCGAAGAAGTCGAACCATCAAAGAAGGCTCCGAGGGACGCGGGGGCCATGAAGAAGGTCCCGCCGGTTCCCCGCTTCGAGAGGTACACTCCCTTGACACATAATGTATCCGCCATCTTCTTAGAAATCGAAGACAAAGGCATTGTCCGACTACCTCCCCGACCTAATAACAACAAAAATCGAGATCAGCGCTTCTACTGCCGCTTCCACAGAGATCATGGGCACGAAACCGACCGATGCCGGGCCCTGAAAGACGAAATTGAGGAACTCATCTCACGAGGGTACCTCCGAGAATTCACCTGAGAAGGCCCACGGGATCGGCGAGATGTTAGGAACCGAAGGCTTTCACCTCCGAACCCTACTCTGAACCGCATCCAGGGTCGGGATCCCGAGTCCGAGGGAGCCGCGGATACGCCATTCATCTTGCACTGTGTCCACGGGGGGCCAATGGGAGGAGAATCAAATACGTCCCGAAAAGCCTTCATCCGAGAAGTGAATGCTATCCAAGACAACCCCTCGCCCAAGCTACAACCGAGGCCAGTCTCCTTCTCAGGAGAGGACCTCGAAGGCGTTCACCTACCCCACTGCGATGCCCTCGTCATTAGCCTCCACATGGCTAATTGTGAGGTTCGCCGAATCCTCGTCGACAACGGCAGCTCGGTAAATATTCTTTTCCTCAAAGCCTTCGAGAATCTCAAGTTACCCAGAGGGAAGCTCAAGCCAGCCGGATACACGTTGCATGAATTCTCTGGCGTCCCTGTCGTAATAGAAGGGATTGTTACCCTCGACGTCACCGCAGGATCGGCTCCCGTCAAGAGGACCGAGTCCATGGATTTCATGATTGTCAACATCAAGGCAGCTTACAACGCCATTCTCGGCCGACCCAGACTGTGCTCCCTCCAAGCGGTACCTTCGGCCTACCATCTGAAACTTAAATTTCCCACCCCCCAAGGGGTCGGCGTCGTCCGAGGTAGCCAAGAAGCAGCGCGGTCGTGCTACATGACCGCCGTCGGAGGGAGTGTATTCCCCCTCGACGCCGTTGAGCTCGAACCCGAGAGGGACGGCCCAGCTCCCGAGCTTGTCGACGAACTAGAGGAGGTCCTGTTCAACGCCGAGGATGAATCAAAGTGGTTCTGGGTGAGCCGCTCGCTCACCGAGGACTTGAAGACAGGCATCATCGCCTGCATCCGCCGCAACGTTGATCTCTTCGCTTGGAAGCCCTCCGACATGCCCGAAATCTCCGAAGACTTGATTATGCATCGGCTGAGCGTCATCCCTGACTCTAAGCCGGTCGTCCAAAAGAGGCGCAAAGTCGCCCCGGAGAGGCAACAAATTATGAAGACAGAAGTGGACAAGCTCTTGTCCGCTCGATTCATTCAGGAAGTCAGCTACCCCGAGTGGTTGGCCAATGTCGTCATGGTGAAGAAGGCAACAGGGGGCTGGTGGATCTGCATCGACTTCACGAATCTTAATAAAGCATGTCCGAAAGATCCTTTCCCCCTCCCCCGCATCGACGCTTTAATCGACGCAACCTCGGGGCATGAGCTACTGTCCTTCATGGACGCATTCTCAGGGTACAATCAGATCCGGATGTTTCCACCAGACTTCTCCAAGACCTCGTTCGTCACCAATCAGGGTCTTTATTGTTACAACGTTATGCCCTTCGGGCTGAAAAATGCCAGAGCCACGTACCAACGGCTCGTCAACAGAATCTTCAAAGACCTGATCGGCCGCAACGTGGAAGTCTACGTCGACGACATGCTCGTCAAGAGCCGGGCCGGGCAGGACCACGTCGCCAACCTCGAGGAAGCCTTCGGTGTCCTCCGGCGTCACAACATGAGACTCAACCCGGCTAAATGCGCCTTTGGCGTCTCCACTGGGAAATTCCTGGGGTTCATCGTCAGCCAACGCGGCATTGAGGCAAACCCCGAGAAAATCCAAGCCATTATTGACATGTCCCCGCCTCGGAATGTCAAGGAGGTTCAGAGGCTTACGGGCCGATTGGCTGCAATCGGCCGTTTCCTCTCCAAGTCAGGGGAGAAGTCTCTCCTCTTCTTCAAGGCCTTGCACGAAAAAGGGGGCTTCGAGTGGGGTACCCATCAACAAGATGCCTTCGAACAGCTGAAGCAATACCTCGCCAACCCGCCTCTCCTCAGCAAGCCTGAGCCAGGCGAGCCGCTTTGTCTCTACCTGTCCGCCTCGGATAGTACCCTCAGCGTCGTCCTCGTCCGAGAGGAGGAAGGGGTTCAAAGGCCATTGTATTATGTGAGCAAATTCCTACTCCCAGCCGAGACGAGGTACGCAAAGATAGAGAAGGTGGCCTATGCCTTGGTCATGGCAGCCCGGAAGCTTCGTCCTTACTTCCAGGCCCACTCCGTCCAAGTACTAACCGACCAGCCACTAAAGACTGTCCTTCACAAGCCCGAAAACTCCGGCCGCTTAGTCAAGTGGTCAATTGAGCTGAGTCAGTTCGACATCAGCTATCAGCCGAGGGTGGCCATTAAAGGACAGGCCCTCGCCGAGTTTATAACTGAGTGCACCGTCTCCGAGCAGCCCAGCATCGAGGGTTCGGATCCAACCTGGGAGGTCTTTGTCGACGGCTCATCATGCGAAATGGGGAGTGGGGCTGGCATCATCCTTCGTGGCCCCGACCAATTCCTACTTCAATACTCCCTCCGCCTCAACTTTCTGGCCTCCAACAACGAGGCGGAATACGAGGCCATTATCGCCGGGTTGACCCTCGCCCACCGAGCCGGAGCCAAGCAAATCCGGGCCTTCAGCGATTCTCAGCTCGTGGTCAATCAGATCACCGGAGAATACGAAGCCCGCGATGATCGCATGGTAAGGTATTTGGCGGCAGTCCGGCGACTCCTGGCGTCCTTCAGCTGCGCCACGGTTATCAGAGTCCCTAGGGAACAGAACGCTCAAGCAGACGCGTTGTCCAAACTCACCTCTTCCTCCTTCGAGGGTCTCGATCAGACGGTGCTCATAGAAATCCTCCTGAAGCCAAGTATCAGTGACCCAGAGCCGGAGGCGATGTGTGTGCAAGATGGTACCAGCCCAGACGACTGGACCACTCCCATTCGAAGATTCTTAATCAATGCCGAGCTTCCTGAAGACAGGGCCAAGGCCAGACGAGTCAGAGTCCGAGCTGAAAGGTTTGTCATGATTGATGACATCCTCTTCAAACGCTCATACACCTTGGCCGAAGGCAAACCATACCTCCGCTGTCTCACCAGCGACGAGGCCAGCTACGCCCTCAAAGACCTTCATGAGGGGATCGGCAGATGCCACATGGGGAGCAGGACACTTGCTCGAAAGGCCCTGAATCAGGGGTACTATTGGCTGACCATGCTCCAAGACTCGCAGGACTTAGTCAAGAGGTGCGGCCCCTGCCAAAGGTTCTCCCCTATCAAGAGGCTTCCTCAAGCCAATCTCCGATCCCTGGCGAGCCCTGTGCCGTTCGCCATGTGGGGTTTGGACCTTGTGGGGCCCTTCCCCCCAGCGGTAGGACAAAAGAAATTCTTGATAGTCGCCATCGACTACTTCACCAAGTGGCTCGAAGGCAAGCCCCTGTCAAGCATTACTGAGCGCTAAGTACAACAGTTCTTTTGGAAGAACATCATTAGTCGGTTCGGAATCCCTAGGGTACTCGTCACAGACAACGGAACCCAATTCCAAGGTCAGAACTTCCAAACTTTCTGCGCTGACATCGGCATCCAGCAACATTTCTCCGCTATTTGCCACCCTCAGTCCAATGGCCAAGCGGAGAACGCGAACAGGCAAATCCTCGACGGCCTCAAAAAGCGCCTCGACAGTTCTCCCAAAGGGCTATGGGTCGAGGAACTGCCTAGCGTGCTATGGGCACACCGAACCACCAAGAGGATCCCCACGGGGGAGACGCCGTTCAGCCTGACCTATGGGACAGAGGCAGTCAACCCCGTCGAGGTCGGATTACCTTCTCCCCGGATCATAGCCTTCGATGAAGCTGACAATTCGTCCGGCCTGAGGGCAAACCTGGACCTCGTCGTCGAGGTCCGAGAGAAGTCTTCAATCCGGAGAAGCATCTACCAACAACGGATCGAGAAGTTTTACAACAAGAAGGTCCGCCCTACAAACATCAAGGCGGGGGACCTCGTGTTACGAAAACTATCCGTCTCTGATCCAACCAAGAAGAGGAAATTGGCTCCCAACTGGGAAGGCCCATACCGGGTAGTCGAGGCTGTACGCCCTGGCACATACCGACTAGCAGATATGGACGGCCGGCTCATCGGCCGACCCTAGAATGCCGAGCACCTAATGAAGTTCCTGGAAGAGCGAACCTAGGTTCTAGCTTGGCTAATATAAAGTAAATCTTTTGTAAGCTTTCATGTGTAAAGGGCTGTTTTAGCGGCCCTCCCTATCTTATACGAAAGAAATATCTTTTTGTCATACTCCAAACGCCTCGGCAGATCCGACCTAATACCGGACAATGGGATCGGCACCCGAGTCTTCACTCCGGTATCGTCCCCGATGCCTCGATAGGTCCGACTCGGCCTCAGGCCCGGGAGACTTCACAACACCCCATGCCGATCCCTCACGGATCGACAGGGCCGAACCACACTCCCTTCATCATTCATTACACTATCAGCCAGAGCAAAGAGTGAAAAGAATTCCTTATTCATAATCCTTTATTGGGTTCTGAGAAAACAAACAAAGACCGTTACAGGAACACTCCACTCATCTCAAACTGAAGGAAGCCGCCATCTTAGGGCCCCTCGGGTCCGACGAATGGCAGGATCACTCCGACCGAACAACTTGGAACTCTCTCTTTGTCATGATGGTCCTTCGGTTCGGACACGGTCGACGCACCGGCCACAGAGCTCTGGGCATCAACGGGTCGTGTACGCTCCAACAGCAGCAGCGCAGAGGGAACCCCCTCCGCTCGCCGACCCCCCAAGGAAGATGTCGAGACACCCAGCATTGTCCTGTAACGGTGTATCTCCATCTCCTTCTCCACTATCACGTCACGAAGTAGCTTCTCAGAGGAGGGCCTCTGCACCGAGGAACTCGACATAGTATATCCGAGTCTGACGCCCCCGAGCTCCCGATCCACCATCGCCCTCCTCAGCCGGCTTGCCTACTCACTTAGGGCCTCAGACTTGTTCCTGTAATAATTGAAGGCCGCATCAGTGTCACGGGCCCCCTTTCGGTACCGAACCAAAGTGGCCTCCAGGGCCTCAACCTTGCTCCGGAGCCACGCCACGTCGGAATGACGGGGGTCCGCCTCAGGAGGGGGAGCCATAACCTACAAGAGACCAGCCCACTCAAAACACATAAGCAAGGAGGTTCGGAAATATCCGAGGTCAAAACACTTGGCCAGTCAAAAATCCTCTTTTTATAAATTGAATTGCTTCGTACAGAAAATGCGGTGGTCAGTCCGCGAAAGGCAAATACAATCGACGGATAGAAAAAGAAAGACAAAATTATACAGCTTATTTTCCCACCTCAGCGTCGGCAGCCGGGTTCGCGGGCCGGTCGGCAGCCGGGTTCGCAGGAGGGTCGGCAGCCGGGTCACCAACGGGCCCTTCTTCGTTAGGGGTCTTCGGTGTCCCTTCGATCTCCATGTCGAAGTCGAAGTTGGACAGATCGACGGTCGGGTAGAAGTGCCTCACATGGCTGAGGGCCTTCGCATAGCACTCGTCCTGGGCCTTGATCACCAGGAGCTGACCCGCCTCCGTCAACTCATCCTTCTCCTTCGCGAACCTCTTCTTCTGAGCCGACATCTTCTTCGCCCAGTCTTCCTTCTCCCTGTCGAACGCCGCCTTCATCTCTGTCTCCCTCTTATGCGATCCTTCGAGCTCTATCTTCAACTCCTTCATCTCCTGCATGGCCTTGTCAGCCCGGTCTCGCTCCCGCTGCAAAGCCGCCTCATAAAGGCCTCTCACGTGGGCCCCCTGTACGGTCGCCTGCGGTAGCCAAACACCACTAAGAAAGCCTTCTTTACAACATAATCTCAAGACGAGTGGGCTCGGTTGACTTACCAGCACATTAGCCTGTGCGAGGCGCACATACGCCTCGTCCAGGGTCTCGGCCTTCATCTCCGAGCGGTCCCGGGGGGTCGCCAGCTTATCCGCCACCTCCATGGCCTGGCTCCCTCGGGTCAGGCAGTCACCCTCGCGGATCGACCAATTTGGCACCCACGGTCGCCGAAGTCTCTCCTCTACCCCGGGATCCGCCAGGAGACCCTTCCCCTTATCAAGATCAGCAGCCTTGCCCTGATCCGAGCCCTCCTGAACCCCCACATCCCTACCTGTCTCCGAGCGAGTCCTTTTGGCCCTCGGCTGAATTGGGGCCTCAGAGACCGCCTGGGACAACCCGGTCGTCTTCACCGCGTCCCCCTTCTTCTCGGCCTTCGTCTTCTTCATGGCAAGCCTCAGTGCCTTAATCGATTCTTCATCCATATCTGTAAAGAAATCCATTAAGAACAATGAGAAAGAAAGTGCAAGAAGATCGAGAGAAAAGAAACAACTACATACTAAGCACGGCTGGGCTCAGTCCGACGCTCGCCAGGTGGACCTCTGTCACCTTCGTCCAATTGATGCTGTACGACAGACGGAGGCGCTCAACAAACCTCCACTCCTCAGCCGACAGGTCCCTCGGCCTCGGCGTTTTGTAGCTCGGCTTGGAGTGGTTCCATCGAGTAGGGATATCCCAAGGATCCTCACTCCGGATCACCAGATATTTCTTCTTCCAATCCTTGATAGAATCTGGGTGACCGTGGACTACCTTCCCCTTACCCCGAGGCGAGATGTAGTATACATCCTCTGCCGACGAGCTGATCATCAACATCGCTCGGAACACATTCAGCCGTAGGGGTACCTTCTGCTCCTCGCACATCAGCACGAAGCAGATGATCTGCTTCCAGGAGTTCGGCCCATACTGCATCGACGCCAAGGATGCCCAATTCAGCACCTCCCGAACGAACGGGTGGACTGGCAGCCTCAGTCCAGAGATGAAGGCGTCCACGGGGCGGACGCAATACCTATCCGGCAGGGGGTCGGTCGGGCGAAGGGTAGAGTTCGGCAGCAGGAGCTCGTAGCCGGACCCTATGTGATACGCCAACTGCAAAACCTCCAGGTCACCGGCCTCCAAGACGGTCGGTAGCAAGTCCATCTTTACCCTCTTCCGACTCGGCGAAGAAGGCGGGACCCCAATAAGCTCCTGGTCGGGAAGGTCGTCTGGGTACCAACAGAACTGCTTCGGTTGTACGGGCGACCCTGTCATTAAATTGCGGAAAACGGGCGCCCGGCTCGAGCCACCGACCCTCGATCCCTTCTTCTTCGGAGCCCTCTTCTTCTTGGCTCCTTCCGGGGAGGGAGTAGATAATCGCCCCAGACCGGTTGGATTTCGAGGCCCTTCGGCTTCAACCCCCTCCGCTAACTCTAAGATCCGGACTTCGACCGAACTGTCGCTTGCTTCCTCCGATTCGCTACTCTCCACCACAAAAGGCCTCCGAGATCGCAACAGCTTCACATTGTGTACCACCTCCTCCTCACCTACTGGCTCCTCCCACGAAGTCGATTTGGAGGCGGGTTTCACTTCCCCCCCAGACGTCGACGCTGACGAGCCAGACTGAGCCCTGTCCATCTGTGCCTAAAACTAAAACAGACTTACCAACTAACCTGGGGTCGCTTCGGAAGAACGAGCCTGCGGCAGCATACTGTGGGGACGAGCGCTGAAGAGTTGGAAGATTTTTTGAAAAGTAAGAAGCGAGAAAGAAGTGGGCGACAGGGGGAGAGGGGGGAACATTTATAGAGGACGAAAACGACCCCTCGATTTCCGCAATTACTGTTCACCGATTGACGTGCAACTGCCGCCTGGAGAATCGCGCCACGTCCTCGAAACGTGTGCTGCTGACGTCACCCAGTGCCAGGCTGGCAGCCAGACACAGGGATCGGTTCGGATGAAGTGTTCGGTGGAAAAATTTCTTTTTTTTAAAGATTTAAGGCTACAGGGCTCGGTCGGCTCCCTCTCACCCGCTAACAACTTGGGGCTTACAGCCTCGGCAGCCGAAACCCCAAATTGTTCCCGGGTGGCAGAAAAGCCACCATCACCTGCGCCCCGGGCTCCAGGGCTCGGTCGGCTCCCCTCTCACCCGCGAGCAGCTCGGGGCTTACGGCCTCGTCAGCCGAAACCCCAAACTATTCGAGGGTGGAAGGAAAGCCACCATCGCCTAGAACCCTAACAGAAAGCGGATCGACCCGCACATCCGAGGCTCTTCAGCCTCAGGTCCAGAATACGGTGGGTACCCCTCCCGTCCTGATCTCTCTCGGGCCAAACAACCGGGTGAGGGCCGTCTGACCTAAAAAGGATCCGGACGGTAGAGTCACCACCAATCCGAGGCTCCTTATTCCCCGGTCCGGATTTCGGTCGTTATCCCTCTCGCCCTGATCTCCCCTAGATCTGGATACCGTATCGAGGCCATCAGATCCAAGAGAAGATCCGGATGACAAAGTAACCACCCCTCCGACACTCAGGGACAAAATTTTGCAAGAGAGAGACGTCCGCCGAAGCAGACACCTCTGGTGGCCAATGGACCACCCTTGCTGTGATCAAATCCGCAGGGGGGAGTTGGGTATTTATAACCTCCCCCATAGACCTGCCACTATGGCATTGGGAAAGCCAAACGACGGAAGCCCATGCACCATGCATTTATTAGGCGGCACAATTCAGGCCCCTAGGAAATTGGAACATCACACAGATCCCGGAGCGCCTTCAATGCTCCGCAAAAACAGCGGGCTACCCCGCTCAAACATTCTAAGGCACAACGGTTCGCCCTCACCCTTGCCGACCCGTAATCCCTCGCCAGCTCGAGGTCAGGTCTGGCACCAGGGTAGTCTTCTCAGGAAGGCTCAACGGCTCGCCATCGCCCTTGTTGACCCGTAATCCCTCACCAGCTCGATGGGCTACGATTTCCACTTAGAAAATCTTCAATCCAGTATCGGAAACATGGTCGAATTCTTAGTGCTAGGTCAAGAAATTTAGAGATAGAAAAGTTGAATATTCGATATTCGATAACACGATTCGAAATGTGTTAACGGTTCACTCTTGAGTTGATATAGAATGGAACAAGTGACTAGAACGGAATTTGACAATTAAACATGATGATAACTAGACTACTTACCACGAGTTCAAGGAAAATGCTTGTACGAGAACAAAAAGAGTGTACAAGATACTTACCTTATAACGTGACAATTTTGGTGGCGATGTTAACCATGGAAAGAAGAAGCGACGTCGACAACGGACGGCGACACAATGGCAGCAAGAATGGCAGCAAGATGGCAACGAGCGAGTAATGGTAGCAACGGTGAGCGACGGCGATGAGCGACAACAACAACGAGGAGATGGCGCGGCATCGAATTGTTGTTCGGAGTTCACAGGACTATGGAAGCGCAGTCTTCGGCTCGAAGGTGGAGGATAAAGTGGAGCTCGGGTGTTGGCTTGGGCTCTCGGGTCTGAAGAAGGTAGAGGAAGAGAAGCAGAAGTGAAGAATGAGACGTAGAGATGAGGGTGAGGTGTGATATGTGTGTGTATATATATATAGAAAGAAAGGGATAGGAGTGTGTTGTATGTGTCCGTGTGTATATAAATATAACGAAAGAAAAGAGACAGAATTTGCATGGTTTGTGCAAGTGAGTATGAATGTGTACATTATATATATAATATATATAATGAGTGTGCATGCATGCATGATGTGTGTATAAAATAAGGGGAAAAAGAGATGGGGTGTAGAAAAATGTAAAAGAAGAAAGAAGGGGAGGTTAACGGAAGAGAGGGAGTTAGGCGTAGAATGAGAAAAATGAGGGGGAGAGGTTGGCGTATGCAGAAGTGGGGATTATAGGGAGGGAGAAAAAGAAGCGTAAGGAGGAAGAAAATAAGGTGTGGGAGAGTTAGGTTAGCTGTTGGATTATGAATTAGGATTAGGATTAGGATTAGGATTAATCAGGGTTAGAATTTGTATTTAAACGCCGATCGAAAAAATCACGAAATTATAGAATTGATCAGAAAAAATATTCTGGCTCTAGATAAAGAGTCTAAAGAGAAAAATAAAATTGATCTAAAAATTGAAGTACAAAAATTCACGTAATAAAATACGTACAACTGGAACAGGGAGTTACACGACTGCTCTTGTAACTCCTATTTCCCCGTATTTATATTCTGTACTGTTTGTGCCTCATTGTACTCTCTCGTCTATTTGAGATCATGTAATTTGTTCTGATTGAATAAGATTATTATTCTTGTCTCAACTCAAATTGTGGGTCCTTTTATCAAATTCAATTGTGTGCCATTTGTACCGTTCTTCATGAAAAATGGACCAATTCTTCTCCTTTATCTCTTTGATCCTCATTTTAATGCATTTTGACCATTTCTCTTGTTGGGCTTTTTTTGAAACGAACCCGCAAATCCGCAAACCCTACTATAAAACCCTACCCTAACTCTAATCAAACCCTAATACTGTTATAACCCAAATCCCACAGCCGCTAATCATCTTCTTCACCCCGTTTCCTTCTCCATCTCTTTCGCACGCCATCAACCCATCCCCGATCTCCTTCCGTCCACTTCGACCTCCTCTCCACCTCCGACGCTTCGCCAACAACCCACACCACCACAGGACCCCACCATCGTCCTCCATCTTCGCCATCGAACTCAACTCCGAAACCCAACCAAACTCGCCTTCATCCAAACTTGACATCTCCCTCACCATCACCTCGCCGCCTCCAACTCATCCCCTCGACCACCCCTCATCCTTCGTCACGTCGTCGCACACCCCATACCCACTCCCTTCGCTCCTCCCCTGTTCTTGAACCCAAACAGAGCCGCCGCACGACGAGCTCCCTCTCGACGTCGTCGCCGCCGCCGCCGCCTACCATCGTCACCGTCGTCAACTGCTCCCTGGGCAAACCCCGACCAAGCTATCGCCGCCTTCAGTCGCCATCGAACCAACCAGAAAAGAACGAACGAAGAAGAAGGAGGAAAAGGCAGGATCGAATCACGACCATCGGATCGCGTCAAGATCCGCGCTATCAGAGCCCACCTGATCGGTGTCCCGTGTTCTGGCCACAGCGGATCCCATTCCGCTGTACGCTGTTCGTCCCAGATCTGGTGTGCAGAATAAATCCGATTGGCCGCGGTTGCTGTCCCGTGTTCTTGTCGCACCAGATCCCGATCGGCTGTCCGCTGTTTTAGGCTGATTCTGTGTGGGGGAAAACTCGATCTTCGGTAGTTTTTCGCACGCACTTTTTGAGGACTTCTTCCAGGATTTTTCTACCCAAATTGCTTCTACAAGTGGATCTAGTCATCGTCAATCTAAGGCAAGTATCCTTGTACATTTTATTGTTCTAGTACAAGCACCTTTGAAATACTACAAATAGTTAGATTGTGACTCCTCTTTGAAATATCATTGTAGATCAATATTGAACCTCCAAATTGACAAATCTAAGAGTCACAAAATTTTCTTGTATTTAATTTATAATTATTGGACTCTTTTACCCTTGAACACATGAAAATATAGACATATGAATTTAGGAGCCCTAATTTTTTTAGATATATGTCACATTTAATTTTTGGACGAACTTGCAATCCTATAACTTGAAAAACATTTATTATTTGCTGTTTGATCCCCATTATCATGTATTTATGCCACATAATAATTTAGACGCTAAATGACATTTTTCCATGAAATCTACACTAGCAAGTTAATTCTACGTGTTGCTGTCTGAATTTCCTTTCGCTGTTTCGACCCCTTTATCATTTGAATCTGGGCCCGAGCCCTGAATAGAAATTGTAGATCCGGATGTGTAGATATCGATAGACTCCAAAATGATCGAATTTGGAGTTACGGTCTAGGAGTTATGGCAGTTATACTGCAGCTATGTTAGTAGACGCAGTTTTGCAAAACTGCTGTATATATTTACTTTGCAAATTATTTTAGCTGTGTAAACAGCGAGCGTTTGACATGAAATTTTATATGTAGTTGCTGGACACCCTATAGGACATCCCCAATTTTTCTTAGAATTAATTTATATTATTTCAATCCTGCTTCACATGTATAAATACAAGTACACAAAATTTGCCTGAACAAATGTAACAAGCCGGGGTTTGAGGGAAGGACTATAGAGTGGACAACATAGGTAAGTGTACTCGGAAGGGGGCCCGTGTTTTCCAAAGTTGTATGTTAAATGGAACTAAGTGCCACGTCATGGGTGACGGGGGCCACCTCTAGAGCCTACGGGGGCCACCTCTAGAGCCCATTATATGATTACATGATATATACTTGAGATCACATGGAACTAAGTGTCACGTAGAACTAAGTGCCACGTCATGGGTGACGGGGGCCACCTCTAGAGCCTACGGGGGCCACCTCTAGAGCCCATGGTTTGATCACCTGCTTGCTTGATGCCTGAGTACACCGCCCTATAGACTCCATTACTAGGTCTAAACGTATTGATCTGACTGTAGCAACCATGTAGTAAAAGTATGGATGCATGAAGTGCTACCTAGATAGTAATAACTACAAGACTTGAACATGAAACTTGAACATGACACCTGTTACTTGATACTTGATGATATGATACATGAAACATGATACATGAGACTTGAAGCCTGGAACTTGAACTTGACAACTTGTTACCTGATACTCGACAACTTGATACTTGAGACCTGACAACTTGACACTAGACTTGAGACTAGATACCTGACACTTGAACTAGATGCGTGTCACTTGAGGTTAGATACCCGATGTGTTCACTTGTCACTTGTTTTACCGCTAGTATTTGTTATCCAGCCTGTTTACTTAAGTCATCCTTCTTGTTAGCTAGTTCTTGGTTCTTCTACTACTTGTTATATCCCTGTTACATTCTTGATTCCAGTCCCTGTTTTCCCATACTTGTACTTGCTTTCACTATTTGTGGCCCTAACTTGCACTAAGGGCATTTTCTCTTGTTTTTCCCTATTTTCCTTTTTATATTTATTAAACAGACTTTGGAGACGAGCTTCCCGCTGGAATTGGTGAGCAAAGGTTCTAGCCTTCATATGGAGAAGAACTTGATTAGATCATTTATTACTTGCATTATTTGTTTATTTTTTGGATTATTATTTCTTGCAAATTGAGAACTTGTAACGGGCTGTTGTTCCCGAGTTTAACTAGATTCAGACTTGAAACTACTTGGATGTTTTATCATATTTCAGTTGTTTCTGTTGCTAATAAAGTATTCATGCATGCTTGGTTTTATATATCTCTCTTGTTATATACTCGTTGTGATGCTGAGTCGATCCTACAGCTCATGAATGATGTTAAGATCATTCGCTGGGCTTCGTCACGTACTCGTATTTCCGTATTTTGGGAAGCGGGGCGTGACAAGATTTTTAGTGGTATCAGAGCCAGGTTTGGCTAATGTGTTAGTTAACTAATGCATTAGACGGACCTGACTCAGTCAGGGTTAACTCAGCATTTGACAGGCCATGAAATTGCATGAAAAATTTTATTATCAACTTTATCTGGATCCTAATTATTTGGGCTTGTGTAGGACATGGCTCGAAAGAACGCTTCGTCCGCCCAGTCTGGGGGTGATCAGACTGACCATCCCGCCATTATGCAGCTGTTACAAATGCAGCAAGAACAAAATGAGCGGCATGCGCAGCAGATGATGCAAATGCAGAGAGAGCATGCCGAGATGATGAGGGCAGCCTTAGGAGCTGCCAACAGAGAGCCGCTTGCACATGCGCCTGGGGGATTGCCGCCTAGATCGGGCAATGTAGCTGATTTCATGAGGCTACACCCCGATAAGTTTACAGGTATCGATATAATCTAAACTAGGATTTCTCTATATCTATATAATCAATTATAACGGCTCATAGAACGATATAATTCTATTGAGTGCCGAATAGAAGAAGAGAGTACTTCATCTAAGACTATGAGAGATTTCTCCATTGTAAACAATAAGAAAGTTCCAGTTAGGCTTGAGAGAGGGTCGTGGTGAGAATTGTAATATTCTTGTATCTTCTCCAGTTGAAATAACATCTCAGGTTCTTCCTTCCCCAGATTAAGGTGAAAGCCACTACCAGGACAATTCTTGTGTGCTTTGTGTGATTGGTGTGATCTAGTTTTGTTTGGTGGTTTGCGTTGATTGTGTCGAAGACTCAACACAATCACCTTTTTCCCTAACAAGTGGTATCAGAGCAATCAGTTTCGTGGGTTTGTTCGAGTTCCTTGGAGAAGATGATAGATCAAAAGATGAAGATCAAGTGGTTTGACGGTAAGATCAATTTCAATCTATAGAAGGTGGACATGTACAATGTATTGGTTCAGAATGACTTGCACCTTGCGTTAGAAGAGGAGAAGCCAACCGACATAAAGCAGGAGAAGTGAGATAAAATTTGTTTGGATGCCTTTATTTTAATCCGGTTGCAATTGGTGGACGAAGTCAAATGTAATATTCTTGAAGATAGAAGTGCGGCGAGTCTGTGGGCAAGACTCAAATCTGACTACTCAGGGTCTTCGTTGCTAGATTAGATATACTGGAAGAGAAAACCATTTAGGTTCTCAATGAAGGAAGGTACCCATCTTCAAGATCATATTGTGGACTTCAATAAGGTAATATCTGAACTAAAGGCGATTAACGTTGATGATCTTACGGAAGAGGATAAAGCTTTTAAATTAATATATTCACTGCCATATTCTTATGATCACTTGATAACTACCATGCTACATGGGAAGTCAGCCAAGGACACACTTACTGCAGTCTGGGTGATTAAGAATTTGAAGGAAGATGAACTGAGAAAGGAGACACATAAATGAGGGTCTATTTCTATAAGGTGTTTTGCAATGGATGGTGACACATCAATTGGAAGGGAGAAGACACACAAGAAAAAGATTCATTGCCATTACTGTAGAGGAATTGAACATTACAACAGAGACTGTTGGAAGTGGTTGAGTCAGAAGAGTGCTATTAAAAGATGTGATCAAGCCAACTTAATCAACGCAACTGGTTCAGGTAAATCAAGTGAATCTGATAACTTCGATCTATGTTTTCTTGTTTCAAGTACTTCAGATGTAGATTCAAGTTGGTATCTTGATTCGAAAAATTCTTCTTATATTTGCTTCAAGAAGGAGATGTTTTCTACTTACAAGATGTCGACATGTTGTAGTGTGAGAATGGCTAGATGGGAGAATTGTGAAGTAGTGGGTGAGGGAACAGCTGAATTAGAGACGTCAGATGGTAAATGGTTCACACTAGATGTGGTCATGCATATTCCTTCGATACATCATAATCCGATATCCTTGGGGGCTCTTGATTCTCGGGTAGAGTTTTGACAGTTTGGGATGGTCATCGTAAGGTAACGAAGGGTAAGAGGGGGATTGAGCATGATCAACACAACCTCTACTAATTTTGTGGGCACAGGAAAACTCATCCAAGTGTATGGAAGCTCATTGTTCCTAAAGCATCATCTAGTAAGCCATCATTAGAATTATCGACACGAGACTGCAACATTCAAATATCGTTGGATGGTGGAGAACACCTTGATGTAGGTGGAGTTCATATGGAGGGTGGCACCTCCATGAAGGGGGCATATGACTGGAGGAAAACAGGTGGAGGTTTGTTCAACTAGCAGAAGAAGTCATAGAAATATGTTGTTTACAAAGTGGAGATGAAAGATCTAGAAGATTTTTAATCACACAGTTGTGGATTCATGTGTATGCAATCCACGATGGAGATTGTTAGGTTTTATGTCTTTCATACTTATTCAGTGTGAAGAGACGATTGTGATAAAAGTGAAAGATCGAAGAAGAAGAAAAGAAGTCAGCAGCAGTAACAGTGACAGAGAGGAGGACAGCCGACTGTCCCCTCCTTAGGTTGGAAGATTAGGAGTTGCGGTCGACTGCAACTTTGTGCGGTCAACCGCCCGTGGCACTGATGGATTTTGTGTGTCAGGTCTAGCTGATTCGTGAGAAGCCCACTTCGTCTTCTGGTTAGATTGCATGACTCTAATTGTATGTTTATCTCTTTAGTATACATCAGATAACTATTGTATCAAGATATCTAAACTAGGGTTTCTCTAGAACTATATAATCAATTATAACGGCTCCTATAACGATATGATTCTATTGGGTGCCGAATAGAAGAATATAGTACTTCATCTAAGAGGGTGAGAAATTTCTCCATTGTAAATTGTAAGCAAGTTCCAATTAGTCTTGAGAGAGCATCGTGGTGAGAATTGTAATATTCTTATATCTTCCCTAGTTGAAATAACATCTCGAGTTCTTTCTTCCCCGGATTAAGGCGAAAGCCCAAACTTGGACAATTCTTATGTGCGTTGTGTGATTAGTGTGATCTAGTTTTGCTTGCATATGTCTATCCTCGAGAGCATATATTTTTTCGTAGAATTAAGACATCTGAGGTTCGAAATGTTCTAGGAAGGAAGAAAACAGAAAAGGCTTTAGGACTGGATGGTATACCCATTGAAGTTTGGAAGTGTCTTGGAGATGTAGGAGTGGGTTGGCTAACAAGATTACCTAATGAGATTTTGAGGACTAAGAAAATGCCCGATCAATGGAGGAAGAGTATTTTAGTACCTATATATAAAAATAAAGGAGATATACAAAATTGCTTCAACTACCGATGGATTAATGAGCCATACGATGAAATTTTGGGAGAGAGTGATCAAACATAGATTGAGACTAGAAACTACAATGTATGAGAATCAGTTTGGATTTATGCATGAGAGGTCAACTATAGAAGCAATTTATGTACTAAGAAAACTTATAGAAAAGAAAGATCTACACATGATGTTTATACGTTTAGAAAAGGCATATGATAAAGCCCCTAGAGACATATTATGGTGGGCGTTAAATAATAAAAGAGTAACTATTCGGTATATTGAGGTAATTAAAGATATGTATTAATTAAAGATATGTATGAAGGAGAGAAAACCACAATTAGAACAACCACATGAGAGACCAGTCATCTTGTATTTCTCGCGTCAATTCATCCATAACCAAAGTAAAGAGGTAGGGGCTTAAAGCATGCATTTGTGTATGCTTTTTGCCGATGACGTCGTCTTGGTGGATGAGACTAAAGCAGGAATCAATGCCAAATTATAATCGTGGAAAGAAACTTTGGAAGCTAAAGACTTGAGAATAAGCAGAACTAAAATAGAGTGTATGGAGTGTAATTTTAGTAATATTCGGAATACAAATGAGGAAGTAGTGAAGCTTGATGGTCAAGAGATACCTAAGAGATATCGTTTCCAATATTTAGGCTCGATTATACAAAGAGATAGGGAGATTTGTGAAGATATTATACATATGATCCAAGCAGGGTGGCTTAAGTGAAGAAGTGCCAGTGGTGCTTTGTGTGATAAACATATACCTTTGAAGTTGAAATTTTTTTTTTTATAGGATGGCTGTTAAACCATCAATAATATATGAAGAAGAGTGTTGGGCAATAAAGAAATAACATGTCCAAAAAATGAGTGTAGCGGATATGAAGATGATAAGATTGATGAATGGTAAAACTAGGAATGATAGAATTAGAAACGAGCATATACAAGACATGGTAAAGGTAGCTCATATCCAAAATAAATTAATAGAGAATCGCCTTAGGTGGTTTGGACATATCACACGTAGACCTAGTAGTGCCCCGTTATAAATAGTGATTTATTAAGTATTGAAGGTAGAGTTAGGGGTAGAGGAAAACCTAAACTTACTTGGAAGGAAATGATGAGAAAAGATATGGTAGCTTGTGGCCTTACAGAAGATATTGCGCTAAACAGAGCAGAATGGAAAACCAGAATTCATGTAGCCGACCCCAATAGTTGGGAAAAAATGCTTTGTTGTTGTTGTTGTTGTATGCGTATAACTAAAATTCTTACTTCCTAATTGAGAGTGCTATTTAATTATATTTGAATCTCACATCTAACAAAACTGTTTAGATCCTTTTTCATCAAATATTTTCAATTACTCTTTTTTATAAAGGAAATATATAAAAGCAATGCTCCATGCAAATGGGTCCCGTGCAAACGGGTATGCAAACCACTGAAGTCGTTGTTAGAAACAATGGCTTAGGTTATAAACCTATACCGATGTTCCAAAACAATGGCTTATGTTATAAACCTAAGCCGAACAATGGCTTAGGTTCAAAATAAACGAAGTCGTTGTTTTGAAC
This sequence comes from Hemerocallis citrina, assembly GCA_017893485.1. NCBI lineage: Eukaryota > Viridiplantae > Streptophyta > Magnoliopsida > Asparagales > Asphodelaceae > Hemerocallis > Hemerocallis citrina. The sequence continues at coordinate 22,552,693 of CM030359.1, read as the reverse complement.
AACGGCTTCAGTGGTTTGCAATAGAGCATTGCTAAATATATAAACTCTATTTGAATAAACAAATACAAATTCTGTTACAAGTCAAAAGTGACAACAAGATTATTCTCCCTTATGCTTTCTTCCACAACAGAGTGTCGCAAAAAAATATTGCCAACGAGGGTTTTTCAAGTATTTCAAAGAAATTATAGATAAAAGAGTATTACAAAGAAAGTGATAAAAAAATATAAATTTGATTTTAAAAAGGACCTATAATAAACTTCCCAATAATCTATATAATAAATTACAAAGAAAGCTATCAAGTGGCTCACAATCAATCCCCTCCAAAATCAAAGGCCCATATCAAACCTCACAAAACACATTTTCCCTCCAAAATTTCAAACCTCAAAACCAAAATTTTTCCCCTAAAAACTCATTACTTTATTACTATCTCTCTCTTCTCTCTTTACTTTTTCATATTTCTCTCTTTCTCTCTCTTTCTCTCCATCTCTCTCCCCCATTCTTTCTTTATTTACTTAGAAATTTAGATTTTAAGATTTCGGTTTTGTAAATTTTTAGAATTTTTAATAGCAAATATCTCTTCAACAATTAAATTTTATTATTTTCCACATTTAAAGTTCTAAAAAGGTAGATTTTATACCCCCATTTATAATTATTTTTCAACATATACTAATGGAAACATAGACTTTTATTTATAACTAATTATTGTCATACTATTTAAACTTGAGCTACATAATTATTGATTTACTGTTTACATGGCTTTTCGTGTTTTATATCGTTCCGAAGACGTGCCGTAGGCACGTGCCCACGGGCAAATCTAGTTACCTAATACATCACGGGTTTCGGGCCACTAATAAAGGCAAAGGTTTTGGGGTTCACTTTAACGTTGCCCCAAAAGAAAAACACAAAAGCCCGCAGAGCGTATATCTTTAAAGGATATTTGGTAGCAGGTTAGAAGATTTCCCAGAACAGGAGAACTTTTCAAGAATGCGAATGACACATTGCATTTGAAGATATCAACTCTAAGTGAACCCCAAAAAATCCGTCGCTATCGCTTTGCCAAATACCTACTTTTTGGCAAAACCATAAACAGTGCATTGCCATATATAGCAGAGTGAAATAGCAATTGCAAAATATAGAAGACGGAAGATGATCATCTTCCGTCTCTCAAATATTTTCAATTATTTGCAATATTAAGTTAAGACAGACGAAATATCTTCCTGCATCTGAAGAGTATGAATGGTCAAAAGTAGAGAGACGGAAGAAAATTTTCATCTCTTTTTTTTTTAATTAAAATGGAGAGATGGAAGAAGATCTTCCGTCCCTCTCTTTTCTATTTTTTCGTCATTTTTTTTAAATGGGAAAGAGACATGCAATTTTTTTTCCCATCACTTTTCGTCGTTTTCTTTTTTTTAAAAAAAAATTATATGCCCAAATGGAAGAAGATCTTCCAGTTGGGCATTTCAAAAAAAAAAAAAATCCCCCGGATGGTTGGGTATTTTTTAATTTGTTTTTTAAATTAGTCGCGCGACCAGACGTCTAACTCAATTTTTTTTTACTTTCTTCTAATTATTGTCAAATGGAACATGATCTTCCGTCTATCGAATTTTGGGTATTAAAAAATTTATTTATTTTATTAGACGGATGATGTTCTTCCGTCTGTATATTTTATTAATTTTTTAACCCAAATTTTGGCTTTAACGATAGCAGAGCAACTATTCTATTTCCATTTCCCTATTGCCAAATACCTATAATATAGTAGCAACGATAGTGGATGCTCTTACTAGGGACTTTTATACAAATATGGATTTGTGAGGAATGTTCTGGCAAATATGAAACCGGCGAAGAATCTCTTCAAAAAAAGTCCAAAAAAATATATCTAAATTTCTAATCTCTACTACCATAATGGGAGAAGGCCTTAGTGTAATTTGTCCATATCCCAACCCATGCAATGCACGTTTAATTTGTCCATATCTACAATATAAACCAATGAAATACGTACAGTACACATTCATAAACAGTGAATGTCAGTCTATTATTTTATGTGTTCTGCACATGCTTCTCCCATTATAATATAGATAAATAGAATATAAAAAATATTGTTCAGACGTGCATTGCACGTGTATTTACTAGTCTAATATTATAATGGTGAGGTTGTCATCTATAGACAAACAAACCAGTGTATTATCCGTGTATAATTAATATAAATGCAATATTATTTGAGGTCATAGGAGTTTTTACTTACAAAATATATATATTTATTAAAACGTGCATCGCACGTGCACGTGTAAATGACCAGTACTCTTTAAAATTCTCTTTGCAATAAAGCATTTTGGACCTTATCTATTTCTTGGCTTGGACCTAAAAAAATGGAAGCTCTGTTCACGAGCTTCGCAGCCCGAGTTCCCGCCATGGCGACGAGGCCAACACTACTTCCGCATCCATACCCTCCAATCTTCCCAACCCGATTCCCGTACCCAATTATACCTAGACCCACTTTGAGAATCGTTTGCATGGCGGTAAGAATCCCTCTCTCTCTCATTCTCTTTCCCTCCATTTTCATGCCTGCTAACTGTTTGTTGAAATTCCCCACTTACTTGATGTATTTAGCACGTGCTTTAAATATCACTGCACATAGAAAAGGTTGGGAGCGAGTCTTGTTTGATAGTCGTGTTTTCTCTTTGTTAGGATACAAGTGTAATTCCCGCAAACGTCCACAAGTTTTGAGTTTTGGCCTAGTGGTATCTGAGAAACCCATGAAACCCATGTTCGATTTCGACTGGGTTCGCTCATTAAATGTGGATTAGAAAAAATTAGCACCGCGTATGGTCTAAGGTAGGCCTTGAACCTGTGGAGCTGTGTTAGAATATGTTATGTGTGTAAAACTATTAACCCTTATCATAACTTTGGAGTTTGGTATTTTGGCATGGACTTTCACAGTTGAGCGTTTTCAATTTTTCCGATATTAAGTGAGTGGACTATACTTGTTTGCGCAAGTTCTTTAGTGCACTCCAATGCAACCCTTTAAAATTGATTTGATTGAAGAGGAGCGTGTCACAAGACCCTGCCACTACACAAACTGCGGAATGTGGCAGGGTTGAGGGTTTTACACTTGTATTCTAGCATGCCATGCAGGTGTAGTGCGTAATTTTGTGGGCTGAAACAGGCCAAAAAGAAAAGAAAAAAACAAACAAAGAAAGAAAAGTGCCGATAAATTTGTAGGATTCAGGTACCTTGTTACTCTAATACCATGTGAAATATAGAAAGACATTGCCACTATGTCGAGAATCTGAAGTTGTAGTGAGAATCAGAGGAGGAGGATCCAAGTTGAACACATGGTGGGCAATTGCCCACCCTGACATTTGACAAAAACTATAACTAGCATCAAGAAAGAGTGAACATTAGTTTTCTATAAGTTTAATGAAAGAGGAAAAAGGAATAGCAGTGGAACCCACTGTTTTTCATTATTAAGAAAATGCATCTCTCTCTATCTATTGTGTACAAGTAGAAGACTAACAAGATATGAGTGTTCACCTTAATTAAGATGTAATCTCAAAACTTTTTCACATTTAAGTGCTCTTCTAGAAACACGGACGCGTCTATTTGTTAGCTACACAATACTGGTTATGCTAGTATTGTTTCAAAATTTTCCCTGTACGGGTGTGTGGTGCCGCATTTGCGTATGCCGGCGTGTTGGTGCCAGTAGTTCTTAGGTGTCCTTTAATGAAGTGCAATTAACTGATCTTTATTTGTGGTCTTCTTCATTGGTTTATATTTACTAGTAGCATATTCTTTATCCTTCATATTGCTAACCATTAAAAGACTCATTTGTCCCCTCAAATCATAATAATTATCATCATGTTTCAATACTTTTATGTAATATTAGCCTCATTTATTCCCAAATGTACATTAAATTTTATCCAAAGTTCCTAATAAAAAGTGACACATTGACATCCTCAACTTTTTAGCAGAGATAGTTAAAATGAGGAAGATTTAGAGTTGTTGATTTACTTTGCCTACCTTAATAAAATATTCTGGCTCCGCCACTGGTGAGAGTTGAGTTTTACACTTGTAATCTATGATAGCTTAAGTTGTTATAAAGACTTTATATTTCAAAAAAACAGTAAAAACCCAGTTTGAACGGTCCGTTTAAACAAAATTTGAGCCTATCATTCCGTTTATAGGAAAAACGCTGGTTGAAAATGGGTTCCTGCATTTTTGTTTTAAAACTGGTCAAAATGGGTTAAAATGGGCAGTGTTTTAAAAGTCGCTTGGCGGTAGTCGGGCAGCAGATGGGGGTCTAGCGCTTATACCTTGTAAGCAGGGCCTAGGTGGGTTTTTTTGCCCCCTATTTATCTTATGGTTTTGTTTTATTGTTGCACCATGCATTATCTTGCTCTTTATTGCTTCCCATTCTTACTCTTAATTTTTCTCCTTGCTATTGCATGATGAGCTTTGGCAAGTCTATAAGACACAATTGTGTGAAAGTGTTTTGGTAATAGATTTGGATAGAGCGATGATTAGTCAGAATAATGATAAGAATTTTTAATGTCTTAATTAGATGTATCGAGAAAAAATGCCCCTCAGGTGCAAGGGGCTCCTCACCCTGTTAAAAACTATTATACTAGTTCTAGTATGTCTCTTTTGAATTATGGATTGACTAAAGCGTTAGTAGATTTGATATCTTGGAAGCAAAAAATATTGTACTAGTGGTTTTCAGTGAACTGCGATTGACAATTTGTAAAGTTGGGCTATGTGTTGTTTTCCTTCTAATGAAAACAATTTCGGGAAAAAATAACAGAAGCTATCTCTTCTCAATTTCGGGCATAATCATTCACAAAATTGTAAAGAATTATATCACGATGTATTGGTTAAACCATATAAAAACTACATTGTCTTCAACTACTTTTTTAGTGTAACAACCATACTTCAATGGACTTAAAATTTCACTCTTACTCAACAACAGGAAGTGCCTTAACTTTTGTGGAAAAAACATCCACTTCAAGTGCAAAAGACCAGATTCATTCATATAAACCAATAAGGCAAGAAAAGAAGCCAAAAAAGAAAGCCTAGGTCGGGTCCGCCTAGGCTGCCTAGATGGGCCTAGACCGGCCTAGACCACCAAACCGATTTTTCAGAAGGCTCAGTGCCTACATGAGTCACTCGGGGGCCGCCTAGCGCCTAGGCCAATTTTTAGAACAGTGAAAATGGGTTAAACGGGTACTAAACGGATTCGGGTTTAGATGGGTTTAGAAAAAAATATTTTTGGGCTTGGTTTTTGAATTTTTATCAAATAATTCTATTAAAACCATATTGTTACCTATATAACAAACCCGACTTGTTACACTTTGTAAGTTTCCTTAATTTTATAATAAACTTATGAACTATCAAAATTTATTTTTATTTGTGCATATGAACTGTCATGTGATGAACCATAATTTTTTCCCTTTACTTATGGATTTTTATATATTTTCCCTTCATGTTTCCTATATATAGAATATTATACTTAAAATAGAAAAAAAAACATTTTCACCGTTTAAACGGGAAAAAAAAACCCCAACAGTGCCCGACTGTTCTGATCATGTTTCCGTTTTTAATAACCTTTGAGTTATTGTGGTTGTAAATTAGATGGTGTAAATGATTTAATGAGGTTTTCCAAAATAACCTTGCTTTGTTTCCATTGTTTTTTGTATCATTGAAGTTTTCTTCGAGTTTACATTTTTCTCTATTCTGGGTGAATGGTGAGAAATGGATTTTGTGAATCCTAAACTTGTATGTTATAGTGGATATGTGATGATCTTATAGTATGAAATCTTTGTTAATGTTACAATTATTAGTTGCAATGAAATACTGCAATCATGTGACATCTAAGGTTTACTTTTGCATTTCGGTTTATAATATCTTTTTTTCTGAATTGCAAAACAATGTTATGTTTATTTTAGTACCTGTACATAGGACCTATCTATCTCATGACACCTAATTTGTGTATGTCTTGGCTTATTGTAGGAGCCTTATTTGATATCAAAGTTGGATTCTGCTGAGAAAAGATGGAAAGAGTTATCGGTATATTTTAATGCTGGTTATATTATGAGCTTGCAAAATATACTTTTTTATATTAAATTTTAACATTTTGTAACAAGTTTGAAATGTATTGAGTTAATTTGTAGAATATATTTCATGAAGTCGTATATGCTTCCTGACATTCCTAAAGAATTCTATATAGTGTATGTACTTCATGCCAAGTCCTTTACTTTGTACCCATTTTCAACTAATTTTTCCCTTCTCCGTAGTTGAGAGAAGTTTTTCTTTGCAATAACAAGTCTCAGAGACAATGCCGAAGACCAGAAAAAAGTTTATAGACTAGAGTGTGCTTGGGTTGCTTTTGCTTATCAAGACATTTAATATTACTCCAATATTTCTTCTTTAAAGGGAATCTATATGTAGTCGAGGATTTTGATGCCTTTTAATAGAGGAGCAATTATCAAATACATTTGATACTTATCTTTTGAGCAGCGTTTGAATAAGAACGACGGTGAGCAGGAGAGTTTAGATAAGGATGAATAAATGAATGGAAGTCTGAGTTAAACTGATAGCCTAACACCAACAATCAGGCAATCTTGCATTTAGTATGATTTGTCGTAATCCTCTTTTTCATTCTTCATTTCTTGCACTATTTTGTATCAATATTCAGCTATGATGTCATCACAGATAGGTGGGAGTAACACGGCTCCATTGTCCACGAATTATATGGAGCATCACAAAGTCCTCATTTGGGCAGAAACGGCAAAATATTGTGATGTTGATTACAATATATTCTGAAACAAACTATTGAAATGAACATGAACTCTTTAACTGAAAAGCTCCTGATTCCGTACTCTTTTAACTGCCTGAATCCATTTGCCTTTAAGCCAGTTGATTGAGTTTTTTTATAACTAAAAAGTTGAGTGTATAATAATTTAGTGTCACCTTTGAAAGAAATATAAAAACACCCTTACTTATATTTATGTAGAATATTGTCCCAATGCATTTTTGTTTTTTTGCTAAATTATTGGTTAACAGCATAGATTTAGTTATTATTAAGCATTTGGCCTAGCTTTTTTTTGGGCTTTAAAGCTACTTCAGAAGGAGAAGCCAGAAAGTAAAGCTTTGAAATTAAAAGCTGAAGCTGTTTGGAAAGTCTAATTTTTTTTAACTTCAAAGCTACTTTTAAGCTAGAAGTTGTTTGGCATAAGATATCAATTGTAAGCTACTTTTATACTCAATTTAAGCTTTTGATTTTATTTAAGAGTAAACTATAATTTATTAAATTACAAAAAAATCTTTATATTACTAATAAATGAAATATTTAGAATAACCTAGAAAATACGTAAAAAGGAAAAAAACAAAATATTTGAACTGTACGTAAATAAAAAAATTAAAGGACTACGATACTTTATGAAATGCATCATTTCATAAAATGGGTTATTCAATGACAATGAAAGTGATAAAGTGTCAACAATGTCATAAAATGGGACGTATTAAAATAAGTAAAAATAAATGCAAATTAGCTTATCAGAGAAGGCAATCTTTCTCTGCAGTGCATACAATTAAGAAGCCAAAGGTTCTACCTCCTCTACTGTTTTGAAAACCCACCAATGCATAAGTAAACACCTTTTACTATTTGGTTAACTGTGGTTGTTTTATTAGAGCTGAAATGTTCACTTAAAAGTTTCCTATTCCATTTAGTTAAGAATATTTGCATTGGTGGTTGCGTGCACGAGTTACTTTCCATCATTTCAATCATCAATTTTATTTCGATAAAGTATACCCGTAACCACAAACATAAATCCTCGTCTAACTACCCATAAATTCGAATTTCATCAACCAACCAACTTACATTTATATACAAAAACTACATAAGAAACGAAACGAAAAATGGATCTAATCAAAATATAAAATGGATCTAATCAAAACATAAAATGGATCATTGAAGATAAGAAACCATACCTGGTGAGGAGAGATCGACGCGAGCGACTGTTCGATGGCGTTCGAAAGGAGAGATCGACGGCGTTCGAAAGGAGAGATCGACGGCGTCCGGCGAAGAAAGGATAGGGCGACGTTCGACGGCGGCGACTGTTCGGCAACGAAGGGGAAGGGGAAGGGTGGAAATTTGTATTGTGAGGGTTTGATATGTGGAAAGAGGGAAAAAAAGAGAAGTGGAAAAAAAAGGAGAAGCCAGAAGTTACTCTGGAGGGCTTCTTTGAAAGCTCCTTTTCTTCATTAAAAATAAGCTACTTCTCCTTCTGTAGACCTTTTCAAAATATGCGTTTGGCCCAGCTTCTCCTTCTAAAGGAGAAGAGAAGCTAATTTTAAGCTGGGCCAAATGCTAAGTATCTAGCTTATGTTTCTCATGTATACAAAATGATTGTTTACCAATTGCATAAGTGAAATTACATAACTGTGTTGCTGTTACTCAGGTCAAGTTGGCTGATCCTGATGTTGTCTCCAATCCTAGCGAGTATCAAAAGCTGGCTCAGTCTATGGCAGAGCTTGACGAGGTATGACTGCAAATTTATGCTTTTTTTATTATTATCAATATGAGTTGATGTCTGATCGAGTATTTCACATTTTCATAAACCTTTAGTTTTATTTCTTTTCTAAAATGGTATATCATAGTCTTACACTTCGCAAATACAGGTAGTAGCGTACTATAGAAAGTTCAAGGATTGCGAGAAACAAATAGAAGAATCCAAAGGTAATTAAATTTCTCCATGCTTTGCATATAATTACATTAGAAAGATTTTAATATTTGATCGACTTTGATTTTATCTATATTGCAGCTTTAGCAAAAGAGGATGGAAATGACCTGGATATGGAAGAGATGATAGCTAGTGAAATTGAATCTCTATCTAATGAGCTTAAAGTACTTGAAGAGAAGATGAAGGTTTGAACCCACACATTCAGAACTATGAATCTACAATGAACAATTTGTTTGGACTGTTCTTCTTGGTTTTATATTAATTGATCGATTTCTGTCAACTTTTACTTCGTGAGTTTGGAATGAGCATGAACATTATGGACGACACTAAGTATTGACTTCTAGCTATTCAAAGTCTCATCCTATTATCTACAAGAACTCTCTCATTTTTGAAAATTCTATAGCAAGGTTTAATATGCTGTTAGTAGTTGTATCATATTATACCTTCTCATTGGGATGTGTGTGTCAAACTGATGAGCCAAATCATTTGAAGTCTATCAGGTCAAATTAATAGTTTACATCCCACCACTTAGATATTAATTGAATTATTATTTTATTTACTGAAGGATTTGATTTAACATGAGAATCTGCATCTTACTGCTATATCCTTATGTGTGATTATAATTAAATATACTTGTTAGTACTTTTTTGATGTTATTGTAAATAGTAATTTTTTATTTGTGATAGCATATTTTAGCTTATTACAGCATATAAAACAAGATACAATGTTAAAGATTTATCTAATAATCTCCAAAACATAAATTAACTATATGGTGGGAGTTGTGTTTTCAGGTACTATTACTTCCAAGTAATCCTCTAGATGCGCGCAATATCCTCCTTGAAGGTGAACTATATTTTATCCGCTTTAATTTTTAAATGATTTTTTTAAATTTCTATATAACCTTGGGAATTGCTTGTAGAGATACAAAACTGTAATGCGTTATTCTTAAAATCTATCATAAGTATGACGAAGTTGTCTGGAATGTTGGGTTTAGCCATCATCATTAATTTCTGTCATAAATATTGTTCCACTTCAATTACTTCAGCAATTTTAGGATTGTAATTTTGAAATATATTGCTCTTTGATGAAGGAAGGGAAAATAGAGAATTATTTTTCCTAAATTTCAAAGTTTTCCCCAAATTCCTTCTTTCCGCAGGTTTCAGCATCTTACCAATACTGGCTGCTAGAGTAATATATTTAGTTTTATCAGACTGTCTTTCCTTTATTCTTGGAAGCATCTATACACTAAGTAGTCTGAAGAAGTTTCAAGACATTTTTGTTTTGGAGTTGTCTCTTATTCTTCGATTTTCTTTCCATTTTCACAATTTTCAATTTGCCATCATTAACAATTTAAAGATTATTCAAGATCCTTGTGGTCCTTATCCCGAAGAAGGCAGAGGTACTCAGTTTTAAGGATCTCAGGCCCATCAGCTTGCTAAACGGATCGTTCAAGATCATCACGAAGGCACTGGCCAATAGACTTACCCCAGTGTTAAACGATATTGTAGGCGAGGCTCAAAGCGGTTTTGTAAAAGGTAGGGACATCCTAGATAGCATCGCGTCGGCACATGAAATGGTGTTCAGAGGCCACAAAGACAAAGTAGACGGATTCTTGTTAAAGTTAGACTTCCAAAAGGCTTACGACACGGTAGAATGGGAATGCATGGAGGAGGCGATGAACCTCAAAGGTTTCGGGGAGAGATGGAGGCGCTGGATCAAAATGTGTATTAGGAATGGCAAGTCCTTCGTCCTATTCAATGGATCGATAGGAAGGAAAATCAGATGTAAGAGAGGCCTGAGACAGGGAGATCCACTGTCACCTCTTATTTTTGCAATAATTGCTGACGGACTGGCCGAAATGAATAAGAGAGGAATGGAGGCAGGACTGACTGAAGGCATCTCAGTAAAAGGGATTGCCAAACCTTTGTCCATCCTTCAATATGCTGATGATACCATACTGTTCGGGTTGGCTAAGGTCGAGAAAATTATGGCAGTACGAGTACTCCTGAGATGCTTCGAATTTTGGTCCGGCCTGGCGGTTAATCTTCAAAAGAGTTTCGTTACTCCGCTACACAACAATAATGTGACATCCACGGAGATTACTTCAACTTTGCTTCAATGTGAAACAAAGGAGTACCCGCTCAATTACCTGGGAACGCCGATCAAACCCGGAAAGCTGATTAAGGAAGATTGGATCCCGCTGGTGGAAAAGATTGAGAGGAAATTAGCAGGGTGGAAAGGCAGATCACTATCCCTGGGGGGTAGAGTAACTCTAATCAATGTTGTGCTTAGTAGCATTCCAACCTACCTCATGTCGATCTATGAGATCCCCAGCTGGGCTGTCGAAAGAATCGATAAATGTAGGCGGAGGTTCCTGTGGAAAAGGACGCGGGATGACAACAAGGGAATTAATCTTATTAGATGGGATAGGGTCTGCAAGAAGAAAGAGTTCGGCGGATTAGGGATCATCAACCTCAGAGATATGAACAAAGCTCTACTGTCCAAATGGTGGTGGAAAATGCATAAACAACGCAAAGCTTGGTGGAGCAATTCGTTCATGAGATACAGACGGAGGAAAATTGTCAGATTTGGAGGAAAAAGTAAGCATGGGAAGGTTTCTGGCATATGGAAGGGCATCGCAAAGGTAGGAGATATATACCACACAAACACAAAGTGCAAACTGGGGAAAGGAAACAACATTAGGTTTTGGAAAGATAAGTGGTGCGGAGACAACACTTTACAATCTCTCTACCCCGAACTTGCTTCGTCAGTTAAGAAGGAGGACGCTCTAGTGGCAGACGTATGGAAGAATAGAAAGTTGAGTCTAGAGTGGACAACCAGCATATCGAACGAGGCTCAGGGACAACTTTTGAGACTCAACGCAATGCTTCAAGAGGAAGGAACCCAGGAGAGGATAGAGGAGGATGACAGAGAATGGACCCTGGGGCAGAACAAAACGTACTCAGTCTCTTCTGTGTACGGATTCCTAAACGATGGAGGGATCAGGAACGCAAATGCAAAGATCATTTGGAAGACTAAAGCCCCCCCTAAAGTCAAGACCTTCCTCTGGCTGGTACTAAACGACGGAATTCTATCCAAGACTAACCTAAAGAAACGAAACATTCTGCTCGACGCTATGTGTCAACGATGTAACTTAGGGGATGAGGATATCAGTCACATCTGAATGCCCGAGAGCTAGGTTAGTTTGGGAGGTTATGGGAATGAACTTTCATACCACCGCAATCCCGAGTCGCATCGATCAACTGTGGGGGGGATGGAGAACAACGCACATCAAAACATAGTATAGGGGACTATGGGATATCACGGTTGGGGCTATTTTGTGGAGTCTATGGATAGATAGGAATGAATTTTGCTTCCGTAACTCTAGATATTCATTTCATATGTTAATCCATAAAATGCTATTTCTAATAGAGGCTTGGGCAGGTCAAATAGGTATCTGGAAGAAGCCAAGGCTGGAGGGAGCTTAGTAGGGGCCGGTCCTAAGATTTTGAGGGCCTTGTGCAAAAAAATAAATTGGGCCTTCTTTACATATTCTAATACTAATTTTAGTATTAAATTGGTTTCGATGTCATGTATATATACTTATATATATTATACAAATTCAATTGAAATATATAAGTAGCGTACATTCTATATCAATCATAATTTTATCTAAATTCATTTAAAAATACCTTTCAAGTTGCAAAACCTTAATATCTTCAATAATCTCTGATCTCTCTAAAATTCCAGCATCTTGTAGGAGTTCCATGAGAAAACCTTAATAAACAAAACAACAAAACATCAAATTTAGTAGTTTAGATGCATATCAGTAGAAGAAATACACGACATAACGTATCATTTAAAAAATGATCGTCTCACATGTTTTGATGCAAAATCACCAATTATGGCACTCATATCATTTTTTTTTCTAAAAAACCAGTTTCAATAGATATTAAAGCTAGTCCATTTAGTCTTTCTTGTGACATTGTCGATCTGAGATAAGATTTCAATAATTTTAATTTGGAAAAACTTCTTTCTGCAGACGCAACAGTAACAGGTATAGTTAATAAAATTCTATAAGCAATGAATGCATTTGTAAAATAGTCTTTCTTTTTTAAAAGGTTTAGTATATCAATAGTTGTCTTTGTTTCTTTTGGTAAAATCTCTCGTAAAATTTTTAGTTCTCCAAATAAATCTTTTCCATCAAGATCAGAAAACATGTCATGTCTTAGCACAATTTCAAGATGGTCGCAACATATTTTCAGTTGGGTATCGTCTAATGAATTTAATTTATCCGTGCTAAATAAAAATCCAAAGATATCTTCATATGCTTTATATTGATCAAACCTTTTCTTAAGTGAACCAATAGCTCGATCTACAATATAATAAAAATAATTAATTTTAAAAGATTCTTCAGACGATTGTTTTGGCTCGTTATCAGCATTCTCATCAAAATGTTTTTTCCTACAAATTTGACGTTTCTCATGAAACACAGGTTCAACTTCCATTTCAGTAGCAATTTGTGTAGCGACAATTATGGCTTGTTTGAGTCCAGTTTCTCTGAAATTTTTAAAAAAATTGATCAACCCTTCTACTTGTTCTGTAGCAACATTAATAAGCATGTCTTCAGATTGTAATTTTTTGCTCACTAAGTTAACAGCAAACAATATTTCATACCAAATAACCATGGCTAATAAAAACTCAAAATCTCCAAGTTCATGTTTTGCTAAAGATTTAGCCTCGCTCTTTGTTTTAGACTCATTATCAGTTTCTGCTAATTCAAGTAAAGCTTCTCTAATTTCAGGAGCTTGGAACCTAATTGCTTTAACACTTTCTACACGACTTTCCCATCGTGTGGCAGACAACGACTTAACAGTTAAACCATTTACGTTATTTTTTAAAATTTGCCATCGCTTTGTAGAATTAGCAAACAATGTATAAATACGGTTTACTACTCCAAAAAAATCTTTTGCTTTCACACAACAGTTTGCCATATCACAAAGTGTTAAATTAAGACTATGCGAACCACATGGCGTGTAAAATGCTCTAGGGTTTATGTCTAAGAGTTTTTTTTGTACTCCTTGATGTTTTCCTTTCATATTAGACCCATTATCATATCCTTGACCTCGTATGTCATCAATATTAAGATCTCTCAAGAGTTTTAAGCATATTTTTTAATTCTTCAAAAATTCCTTGTCCAGTTGTGTCATTCACTTTTAAAAATTCTAAAAAATACTCTTCTACTTTTATTGGACTTATAGAAACATCTACACAACGTACTATCAAAGACATTTGCTCCTGATGACTTGCATCAGGAGTACAATCAAGTATTACTGAAAAATATTTTGATTCTTTAATTTTTTCAATGATTACACTTTTTATTTCACTAGCTAACATATTAATCAATTCATTTTGTATTTTATGACTGAGATAATCGAAATGAGTTTCACTATTTATAATTCGTCGAACATGTTCTTTCATTGTTGGATCCCACTCTACAAGCATTTCAATTAAACCTAGAAAATTTCCATTATTATTTTCATAAATTTTCTCATTTGATCCACGAAATGGTATACTACGTTTAGCTAGATATTTTACACATGAAATTATTCTTCGCAATACTTCCTTCCAATGTTTTTTTTCTTCGTTAATTTGATTTAGAATATCTTTATCAATTGTTTCATTTTTTTCTAATCTTCGACGTAATTCAAACCACATATTCATGTTAATGAGGTGATCATTACTTGTTTCATGTTCTTTAAGCCTTTCACTAAGATGTATCCAATCGTTATACCCTTCATTTACTAATTTACCTTTTTGGAGACTTTTTTAAAATAATTTGCAACAGAAACAAAATGCTTTATCAATATCCTTCCAATACACCAGCCATATTCTATCTTGTTTCTCTCCATTTGATAAATTTCGTGTGTAATGTGAAGAAGAGAAATGTCTAGATAGTTTATCTTTAGGACCATTTACTATTAATAAATCTCTTATAGGACCCTTTTCAACTAATAAATCTCTCGATTTTGTGTCTAGATTATCCCAAGTTCTTGGATCATAAATGTTCAACTCTACTGGAATTGATGAACATGGTTCTTTATTACAAAAAAAATCAAGATTTGGATGTTCATTATGATCAAGATTATTAACATGTTTGTTACTACCAAGAGCTATATCATTAATATTTTCATTTCTATTCTGAACTAGATTATCAACATGTTCATTTATATTGTGACCTAAATCATTCACTAATTCATTTTCTTTTGAAGTTTCAACTACACTTTCTTGTTCTTTAACAAAAAACTTATTAAGGGCTCCTTTTGGAGATTGGGTTAATTGTTCCAACCTTCTTTTTTTCTTTAGTTTCTCATAACCAGATGCATATTTTTTAGGAAATATTTTTTGTAATAAAAAACTATGTCTAGTAATCAAATTAGTTAAGTTGAAACAAAACAACCTGATTGAAGTCGTAAACAAATCTGATGTGTGAATTTGCTTTAGAATCTCCTGAAGGAAGCCTGCAAGAATAACAAGACACTTTATCCATCAAGAAACAGAAGTCTCATTATATAAATTATCTACCACAACTGTTTGTGTATCTAAAACTACCTTAAAACAGCCCATATCTGTGGTTGTATATGTGAATTCAATTACAACAGCCCATATCCAATGCATTAATTGGCTCAAGGCAAAGTTTGAATTGTGCCATGGATTAATCTCATCATTATGGCAAAAAGTTTATGGCTGAATTAAGGAAGTGGCATAACAAAATTGATGTTAAGAACTTAAGATATAAGGAGGAACCTTGACACTTCAGGTGTATTTATTACATTTTGTTTTTGAGATAATAAAGTCTATTGATGGAAAATGCAGTGCAGCCATTGTCTTCCAAATTAATCTAGTGTCTTTGATTTTTTTTATTTTTTTTTCTTCTTTCTTTTCTTCATCAGTGCTGGTAGGATTGATTGATTATTGACATGCTATTTTATTTATTGTTCTTTGTGAGGGTAGGGTGGTTGAAAGAATAGAGTATGCCATAGTCTTGATTCCTTTTCTTAAACAAAGGATACTGAACTTATTTTGTTTATCATATTTGTTATCATTATTGTAATTGTTGTTGATATTCTTGTTTTTCTTATTCCTATACTAAATCAGATATCAGTTCTACATCTAACATTCAATTTTCTTAGTTGAATGGTTCCACTTTTTCCATCTTTGACAATATAGTGCAAGAGCAGATCAGACATTTGATGTCCATCCAGATTCCAGAATCCCAGTTTAGTAAGCTAACACTACACTAAAACAGATAGAATGATCATTTATCAATGATCTAATAAGGGACTGGACTAGGTTACAGTACCAAACAGCTCATTCTGAGCAGTACGATATCATTGAAGATGGAAAATTGGAAATAAGATCCATAAATCAGATGTGCTATACGATCAAAATATAACACTTTACTAATTACTACTTACTAGCATAAATCAGATGTGCTATTACTATACCTTTATAGTGCTGAAGTTGAATAGTATTGAAATTGAATAGGCCAGAAAACAGATCTATAGTATTGAAATTGAATAGCATCACTGAGTCACTGACCTTTATAGTGCTTAACTGCTTATCCTTTTGGCTTTTGGAGAAACAGTTCCAACTTCCAAGCTGAACAGAGCTTACTGCTTATCCTTCTGAGTTCTGGCTTTTGTTGCTCTAAATGTATAATAGTAGAGTAGATCAAAACATTTCTAGGAAGATGGAAAGATTATTTTAGGAAGATGAAAAGGTTTCTTTTGAGTTGAGTAGATCAAAAGCCTAATACCAGCATTCTATTTCTGCTGATAATCATAAATGTCTATAGTTCCTGCAATAAATAGCTGCTCGAGGAAAGCTAATCTGATAAAAACAAAGCTTCAGAAAGTCCCGGCCCAGATTGTTTGTTCTGGTATATCTCCGGGAAGTTAAACAGATGAAAAATGGGCCTTCATTTTGACTGGGCCCTGTGCAACCACAGGTTGCACAGGCCCAGGGCCGGCCCTGCGGTCAAGGTTCAAGGCTTCGTTACTATCAGCTTTGAAAAGGGGAAGTTAGGAATGTATGCTCGGTTGTTTTGGGAATCATAATTGTATTTGATGTTGTAATTTCTTTTAGCTCGTGTGGAACTCTATTTTGTAATAGACTGGATTAGGGATATTTTGTATTGGTGGAACTTTATGTTTCGTTAATCAATCATTAATGAAACCGGTGACCATTGGTCACTTTTATTTTAAAAAAAAAACAATTTAAAGATTATTAGAGTATTTAAGTTAGAGTAGAAGTAAGATTCGTTTCTCTTTCTTTTGAATTGTAGTTTATTGCCATATTAGATAAATTAGGAGAGGGGTGAGGAGGCCTCCACTGTATGTTTGTACCTCAGTGTCTATTTCGAGAATACAATACAAGTTCTTCTCCTTGTCTCCTACATTTTCTCGTGAAGTATGGTATTTCAATCGAGCACTAGCAATTTAAGATCAAAGAAAGAGAAGGTGTTTGCTTACACCTCTTCTCGAGCTTGGTCTCCCTCATCTCCATCTCATCTGTTGGCGTCCCATATAGGAATTGGAATTCTCTCAATCTTAACCAGTCTTCTTTCCTGCTCTTTCTAGGAATTTGATCTAGTCCTTGCTGACTTCCGTACCTATCCTGACCGTTGGAAACCTCTGCCGGTAGTATCATCTTCGTTATTGTTTTCCATAGATTTTGGTGGTATGAATCTTGAAACAGTGCCTGCCCAGATCTCAAAGCGTTCAGACTCAGTTAATGATCAATCTTCCAGCAATAAGTGGAAATTGATTTGTCTCTTTCCACAATGTTCTTAGGATTCTGATATCATGCTGTCAGTAAAGATTAAGGCCATGTTTTAGGTACTTCTTCCTCCAACAAAATAAATGGTTATCATCAAAGAGACAGAGAGATCACCAACAACAATAAGTCAATAACAAAAGCTTCGTTTCAAATATTTATTGATTCAGATATATGGATCATTTTCGCTGTTCATCTTCAGTAAGGGGTGTGTCACTGTCAAAGGTAGTGAGGATGGTCCAGCTAGTATTCTTTGTGGGTGGATGCTTGAGCTGTAATCAAATTAATCCTTTAGCTGTTTTGCTTTTTAAAAAAAAACCTTTAGCATTTACATATGGAAGAATGACAATTTGAAACCGGGTGTCATTTGGCTGTTTTTCTAATGCATAATAAATATATGAATGATAAATTGATAATTAGAAAATTGAAGGTGCTTATTTGAAACTGTTTTCGTTATCGTAGCAAATGATAAGGACATCGAGTTACAAAAAAAATAAAAGTCATAATGACCTAATCGGGGCATCTTATTTAACATACCATAAATCTAAACCAACAACTATAGTCAATGTCTTCAATACCTAAGTCAAGTTTGGAAGGAAGTTTTACATTGATGGGTGTAAAGTAGTTGGGCATTGGCTGTAATATCCGTAGATGGGCTTAGTAATTGCTAGGTGGGCTTAGGAATTAATTAGTGGGCTCATTGGAATTATTAATCAGCTTGTAGGATTGGCCTAACTAGCATGTGAGTTGCATGAGTAGGAATTTAGTCCCACATTGGAAAAATCAAGAGAATGAGTGTGGTATATATAGAAAGCATATAAACCCAAAGGTACCTATTAAGCTAGCTCATTTGGGGTTGGGGGAGGCATAGCCCTGTGGTGGGGTCATGGCTTGGTTCTAGATGAGTAGAGTGAGCCCGGGGCATTACACTGTGGATGCTCTTCTTAAACATGCAGATGTGTAACACTGTAACCATCTGCAAAATACGCACCAGGCTTACATAGCACACATCCAACCACTCAAGTGCACACACTCAGACACCTACACACATACATTCTGTTATGTTTGCTTAACTCTTTCTTCTTGTAGTCTCTGTGCTGCATTAATCCATCTTATTAGAAGATATGCTATGTTCAAGAGGCAAACTTGTGGTATAAAATATCTATTAATATTTTCCTCATCCTTTCATGCAGTGAGGGCTGGTACTGGTGGTGATGAAGCTGGAATATGGGCTGGTGATCTTGTAGGTAGATAAACACGAGATCAAACCTATTCTTTATAACATTATAAATCATTTTAACATGTTCAGTTACTTGTCGCTATACTATACATATACTGTATATCACCATTATTACTCCTAATAAAAACTGTTTAATTTGTAATATACAAAATCGACAATATTAATGTATAAAACCAAAATCTTATTTTTGTTATTTTGCCTAGTTTCTCACTATGTTTCGCTAATTTTAGATCAATTACTCAAATGACCTGTTTTGTCTAATATGTATTAGCATACTATGGTGGACCTAATAAAAATACTTGTAAATTGGAGGACTCATTTGAAATGAACCCTAAAGTAAAATGTGTGATAAAACTTGGGGGAAATCGGAAGATGAAAAAATCAAAAGTTTTTTGTGTTGAGCAAAATAGTGGATAGATGAAATAATCTTATATCTCGTTTTCTTTTATTGTATAATTCTCACAAGGATTTTAATTATAAGCCCTGATTTACTGAAGGTTACTATTGGTAGTTGCCTGCTAAGGCCCCAAGCGCATCATATTATTGGTAGTTTGATCATATTATGTAGATGGGGATCTTTATTATTTTCAATCTCATCGTGCTTTCTTAATATCTGGTTTCTAACATATAATTCTGTTTTATTCGTACAGGTCCGTATGTATCAGAAGTACAGTGAACGTAACTCTTGGAAGTTTGCTATGATTTCTAGTTCAGAGGTATGATATTTATTGGCCTATCGCATCCTTTCTCCTAAACTGGAATTTTAAAATTTACTCGGTGAAGTTTATGTTCAGGCTGAGAAAGGTGGATACAAGACGTGTGTTGTGGAAATTAAGGGAAGTCGAGTTTATAGTAAACTGAAGTACGAGTCTGGGGTCCACCGTGTTCAACGGGTACCCCAAACAGAGACACAGGGACGTCTTCATACATCAACTGCAACTGTAGCAATTATGCCAGAGGTATATACTTTACAATTTGTTTCCTTATTTGAGTGTTATTGAGTATCTAGCAGGTGTGTAATATATCTACTTATCTGCTTGTTGACTACTTGTCATAATCAGTTTATTGTTAGTAGTCATAAGTTGTCAACAAAGATACCAAACCTTGTATGATATATCAAATTATTGGAAGTAACGAAAATGATTGTATCATGATTATTTAGATGGCTTTATTATGGTTATCTTAATAGTCCAAATATATCCATAAAGTTAGATTTCAAATCTTCTCTCACGGATTAACAAATTTTCTTTCCTTGAGCAGTTTCAGTGCTCTCAGGATATTATTATGCCCACTTTCGGCTTGTGTTGTAAACTCGTTTCCTATATGTTATATTTAATGTAGAAAAGGTATATTTACTTTCAGACTTGTGAAATATGTATGACTTTGTCAAGTGAATTATATGCACCAAAATGTTATTTTTCGCAAATCACAAAACCACATTCAGTGGCCTAAAAAGTGTTACTGATAAGTTTTAATGGAAAATTTGAACACTAGCTTGCCATTAAATATACTTTTGTAGATATTACTATCTCTTTAGCTGTTGAATTGCTTCAAGTTTCATGCAAAACTATGCTGGCTTTTTGTGCATTATGTGCATAAAAAACGCAGCATATGCACAAATCTTGGATCACATTTCAATTGCTGACTCTTTTAGATTCACATAGTTGTATTTAAATTGGAAAGTTGTAGCCCGACCCATAAAAAAGTTATGAAGACATTATATTATGAATGTTTCTAAAAGTAGGAACTTCATATAGAGGTCATCTCATGGGTGATCGGGATCAGCCTATCACAATTAACATATTAAACTATCCCAAAGATGAGACATCAAGTGATTTATATCCTAGCTTTCATCAAGCTGTTAGAAGAATACCATTATTTTATGCAAATCATGAATTAGCGACATGGTCTCAAACAGGAAGAAAAATCATATTTGTTTTTGCTGAGATGCAGATTGCATTTAGTGGTCTGTCCCCCCTTTTAAAAGGCCATACTTGTTAATTGAGAACTTACATTTGGTTGCCTAAGCTCTTAACAAATGAGATGGCCTGATGAGAGATATTTCCGCTCCCCCACCAACACACAGCAAAGTTAAGTTTAAAATAAAATTAAGTGTAACTCTTCTACTGTGCAGGTTAGGCATGGTCCGTTTCATTATAAATCTACAGGCCTAGTCCGTTTCATTATAGATCTACAGGCCTATTGTTCTTTCCATTTCTCGTGGATAACTTTTATCATACTTTTTTATCACATGGTTCCTTTCTTGGAGGATGCTTAGTGTTTAACCGTAGGCTATGGTTTGAGACCGAGCGCTTACAAATATTTTCACTCTTCATTTCATCTAGGATTCAGAGCTCAAGCTATATTAGTTTCCACTCCTTCCCTCTTCATCTTATAGACTATACTATTTTTTATCTATTCTTTGTCTCAGGAAGTTTATGTCTTACATACACATTTTTGCCAGCACCTACTTTCAGCCTGAGTTGAATTGCTTATTGGATTTTGAATATTGTTTGAGGATTAATATTTCACGTCGTTTTGGTGCCTATATGTTTTTATATCCAGTTTGCTATTTGTTGTCGTGTAGAGTATGCATGTCATTGTTATTTTATGTATATCCTGTTGATGATGTTTCATTGTTTTGTGTAGTTCAAACTCTTAAATCCTGCCTGAAATTATGTGTTCTAATAAACAGTTGAAATTTTTGTGTGTAGTGTATGGATATAATTATTATTTTGTGTCCACCTTATTGATGGTGTTCTATGTAGTTTAAACTCTTAAATCCTGACTGAAATTATGACCACCCTTCAGGCTGATGAAGTGGAAGTAGAGATTGATCCAAAAGATATTGAACTTACAACGGCAAGGTCTGGGGGTGCTGGAGGTATGACTTACTGATTTTCTTTTCTACCATAAATACATTGCACATTTGTAAATATTTATATGTTACATTTCAGAAAGCATATTGTATTTCATTTATAAGAATCCCTCAATAAAGTTATGCTGTTCATCAACTTCATGGATGCAGGTCAGAATGTCAATAAGGTGGAGACAGCTGTTGACCTTTTCCACAAACCAACCGGCATACGTATCTTCTGTACTGAAGAAAGAACTCAGCTTCGGAACAAAACTCGTGCACTTCAGTTACTACGGGCAAAGCTGTAAGTTCATTAAGAAGCACTATTTAAGATTTGATTAAGCTAATTTCTCTTTCTCCTATGTTTTTTTTAAATGTTATCTCCTAGGTGTAGGATTTAGATTTATGTTCTAACACACCACCTATCCTTTCGTGGACTGCTACCTGAAACCTGGGTTTATGTGCATTGGTATTTGAAAAATAAAAGAATATTAATGTGTGTCTGTATGAATTGAACATGAGTAGCTCTGATGGTTGAGGTTGAGGGATTCATTTTCATGTTCTAACTGGACAAAAGTTGATTTCCCTCGATAAAATGTTTCTATATTGATCTTGTTTAATATCATAGATGATGGGCATCTGAACTATAATTCGAGTTAGTGGAACGGTTAATAAGTGTATTTGGCATATGCTCGTCTGGCCTAATAAGATCTAGTATTGTGTGATTGTACGGAGGCTAACATGCAGTTTAAAGTGAGGTTAATTGGTAATTGCCCACCCTATTTTCCATATCATGCAAATAGGTATAGAAAGGAGCTATTTGCTTTTTACTGAATGCATAAGTCGCTTTCTCACTTTCCCCTGTAACGTACGTTCAAGTAACGATTCACATCTGAAGAGTTGATTCTAAGTTGCACGTACATGGGCACAAGATAATCATATTACATAGATTAATAAGCATATAGTAATACAAACACACTCTTTTAGCGCTTTCAAGCACATGTTTTGTCCTTTAGTAGTGCATTTGGAGGACTTCTATTACCTCTATGCATAATGATTATTCTCAATTCACAGTGTGATAAATAGAGATTAAAGTAGGGGTGGCGAACGGGTCGAGTGGGCCGGGCCGGGCCCAACCCGTACGGGTTGGCACGAATGCTTAGCCGAGCCGGGCCGGGTTGCAATCTTATACGGGCCGGTCCGGGCGGGGCTAAGTATTCGTTTGGGTGGCCCGCCCAACCCGTGAACCCTTTAGGGTTCAACCCGGGTTGGGCCGGGTCGACCCGCGGGTTGGCCCAGTTTTTTTTTTTTTTTTTTTTTGGTAGCTTAAATTAAAATAATAATAATAATAATAATAATTTTACAAATGATGTATACAAACAACCATATCTTTGTTTGATGAATACTACAATTCTTCAAAAATTATAATACTAAGTAAGTAATAATACTAATAAGTAATAATACTACAATTCTTCAAATATCCCCAAATGATGTTTAATTATAATACTAAGTAAGTAATACTGTAATAGTACTAATAAACAATAAAAATCGTAATAATAATAATAAGATTGAAAGAGTGAAATTGACAACAAATTTTGAAATATTATTCATATGAATTTAAGTTATACAATTTTAACAATTTACAACGAAATGAAGAATTCAATTCACAAATAAGTTTTATACAATAACATATTTCTTATATATAATTTTAATTGAGTACAAGTTTTCTAATTTGACATAACAAGCAAAGCTATTGTTGTTGTTGTTGTTGTTGTTGTTGTTGTTGTTGTTGTTGTTGTTCTTCGGGCGAGTTGCTCCCACTTGTGGAACTTGATAGTGCTTTCCCTTGCGTCCTATCTTCAGCCTTCAGCCAGTCTTCTGTGCAAACGAGCATCTCCAACGCCTCGGGCTTCAACCGATTCCTGTAATCAGATAGAACCCTGCCACTTGTAGAAAATGCACTCTCAGAAGCAACTGTAGAGACAGGAGGAGTTAATTCTACATTGTCCTCTAAATATCCAAAAAACATTTGTATCAAATTCTTCGTACCTTCTAATTTGATACGGGGATCCATAACAGTAGCAACACAAATCAACATAGGAGGAGGAAAATAATACTTCAAAATTTTTTAAAATGCAGGTATTACAATGTCACTAATATAGGCATTATTTAACATTTCGTTAAATATTTGCATCATGCTAACTAATTCAATAAAAATGCTACTAGAAGTAGATTCATATGTTTTTGAAAATTTTAAAGTTGCGGTTTTAAAAGGTTCTAAAAATTTCAACAAAGATTCGGCAAAAAACCAATCGGGGGGAGTCATTTCAAAATTGTGCATATTTTTTGCGATACAAAAATCATTTACAACTGCTTTATATTCGGTGACAACATTTAGTAAATCAAAAGTAGAATTCCATCGGTGTCTAACATCCTTTGGAAATTTTCTAAAAGGAACATTTCTAACCCTACACCAAGCTTTCCATTCTTGTAAAATGCTTGGACTATTGCAATGAAATGTACACAATTTCTAATTTTATGTATATATGGATCAGCTATTTTTAATGCATCTTCAACACATAAATTTATAATATGACATGCACATCTAACATGAAAAATATTGTCAGATGGAGGGTTTAATACAGATTTTAAAGTAGTAATTGCTACATTGTTGTTAGATGCATTATCAAAACTAATAGCCATAATTTTATCGCGAATATGAAAAACACACAAATTTCTATAATACGGTTTGCTATTTCAGCGCCACTATGGGGATACGGCAACGACGCAAGTGATATGATTCTTTTATGAAGAATCCAATCATTGTCGATCCAATGACAGGTTATTCCCATCGTTGGAATATTGTTGACACCCGTCCAACAATCCGAAGTTAAACTAACCCTACAAGTTAAACTCCATAAAATTGCAATCAATGCGTCCTTCATTTCCATGTACACTTTAAAACAATCTGATTTGCAAGTATTTCTCGGAATTCTTTTAAAATGAGGGTTTAAGGCCGTTTGATTAAAATTTTCCAAGTTTCTACTCTCGGGATAGGAAAATGGCAACTCTTCCTTAATGACTAATCGGGCCATTTCCCGACGAACAAGTTCGGGATCATAAGGGTGGCTATCTACTTGACCGGTCCTAGGGTTGGTTTTTTGTTGGCCTTGTATTTGATCAAGAAGTTCTTTATGATTATGTTGTATGTGCCTACTAATTGTACCGGTGCCGTCACCCCTCTTGAATTTGTATATTTTACTACATGTTTTACACACTTTCAAACATATACCCGGAGTATGTTCGTCCGGGATATAATCATAAAACTTATGCCAATCGCTAGTTTCTCCTCTACTTTTCCTACTACTACGAGGTTGTGTGGTTTCGGGTTGTTATTGTTCTTCTTCTTCTAATTGAATGTCACCTACAACATCCATGTCGTGTGTACCCCATTGTTCCATAGTAGGATCAATGTAATCTTGGGCGGGCTCACTAGTTGGGACAATTGGTGGCCTACGTGAAGAGGAGGAGGAATCTTGTCCGCTACGACCACTACCACGTGATCTAGACATAATGTGGTAATGTGCTAAAGCATGTAAAAAAAAATCTACAATGTAGGAGCGGTGAATTATACAAAAAAAATCTAAAAAACAAGAGGGTTGAGATAGAGAAGTTCAAAAAACGAACAATAATTTTAACTACAACGCAAAAAAAAATTTAACAAGAGAGTTAGAGATATTTTGATACCGTTCACCGTAGAATACACGTATGTAAAAAAAAACCGTGAAAATAAGAATATAATAGAAAAGATGGAGGAGCGCTTTGCCGATTCCGCAATTGAAGAGTTGAGAAGAGGTTGAAGTAGATTTGACGAGGGTTGAAGAGAGTTGAAGACGTTGAAGACGTTGAATTTTGTTTCCGACACGACCGAAATTTGATCGTGTATATGCCTCCTTGTCCAATTATTTGATGAATACTACAATTGTTCAAAAATTCTTTAAAATGATGTATAATAGTAGAGAGAGTAAGCGAGTGAGGTGTGATTTTTTATGAGATTTTTGGGGGATATTTATAGGCTAAATAAGTGGGAAAAAACAAAAAAATAAAAATAAAATACAACCAAACGGCTCTTAGAGCCGTTTACAACGGCTCTGTCCAGAGACAGCGCAGCAGCAGCGAAGCAACGGGATTTTCGACCGTTCGACCCGCGGGTCAACGGTCGACCCGTCACGGGTCGAACGTTCGACCCGTACGGGTCGAACGGGTCGAAAACCGCGGGTCGACCCGCGGGTTAACGGGTCCAACTCGCGAATTGGGCCGGGTTTCGCGAATTTAATTCGCGTAAATTGCGACCCGGGTCGACCCGGTACTGTTCACCGGGTTCGACCCGAACCCGCGAAGTGATTTAACGGGCCGGGTTGGTGGGCCGGGTCGCGGGTGGGTCGCCGGTTGACCCGGCCCAGTTGCCATCCCTAGATTAAAGAGCATGTGCAATGTTGTTACTCGTGTTAGAGCCCCATATAGCGATTGTTGGACGTGTGCGTGCGTATGCGTGTGACAACCAACAAATAGTTGTTTGCCTATAATGAATATGGATTCAGAGACACAAGCATTGAATTTATGATATATTTTCTCCATAATATTGTGCTTATTGTAGCTCTGAGCAATTTGCACAGAGAAACTATCAAAGTAGCATAAAGAAGAACTTTTTTATAATGTTATCCTACTATTTTTTACAACTTCAATGTGATTTTACGAGGATGTACTTAAATGAATTTTGGGTAAGAGTAACTACTGAATATATGTTTGGTTCGTATTTCACGATCTCTATGCCTATTCTTTTACCAGATTTCAGATTTTACATCATTCTTTTTATAGAAGATGTCACGGTGCTTGACTGCCTATAAATTAATCATGTTATAACTTTGTGCTTTATGAACATAATATTAGTTCCTTGTGTTATTCAATTATATTCTCTATGCTCATTGATGGCTGTTACTTTTTTTTTCCTTGATCCTGAGCATTCTGTTCATCTCTGTTTGTTTCACAGTTATGAGATTAAGTTAAAAGAGCAACAAGAATCAATAAGGAACCAGAGGAAAATGCAGGTTAGTAGTGTGAATTTGATGGAAAGAAATTACGTTGTGAATCGATGATCTTTGGTGTGATTCTACTCATTTTAGCATTTGATACCATTTAAATTGTTTGTGAATATGAGCCCTTTGATTCATTGAAGTGTAAATTGCAGTCAACCACCTGCTCCGAGTATTATTTTAACAAAGTAAAATGCATGACAATAACAAGACAAATTGTCGTCTTTTATTATGTATCTGCAGGTTGGTACTGGTGCCCGTGCGGAAAAGATAAGGACATATAATTACAAGGTGAGCGACTAATCATCATCATTATCATTTATTCTTTTTTACCACCATAATGAAGGTTGGCCATATACCACAAATCTATGTGAAAAAGATGACAATTTCCAATGGGATATTGCCATATGCCAATGCTCTCTTATCCATTTATCTTTATATTGTGTGAATTCTGGCAAAAATATGTATAACGTACAAGTGTTGAAATATTCCAATGTTATCACATTTGCCCTAATCTAGAATAAAAACGAAACATCAATTGAAGATCTTCTGAAACAGGAAAGAAGTATGGGCATTTTAGTAAGTGCTAATGAGATTGCTCAGTTTATATAATTTTCTATTTATTCTCCGTAAGAGATTCTGCCCTTAATTATCTCCTCTTATCTTGCCATATGCTTTATTAAATAGTTAATATTATCTTCTTAAGAAATTTTTTCTTTAGTATATTTAAATTTTTTTAATTTTTCATAATTTTCTTTATTTTATATCATTGATAATACAAAATCGTAAGATTAAATTTTTTAAGGGCAAAAACCGAAGTACCCCCCCAACATTTGGCCCAAGTACAATATGTCCATATAACGTTTGAAAAAGTACACTAAACCCATTTCTCCGTTAACTTAACCCCATCCATTAAGTTATAATTATTAAATTACTTTTTTACCCTTACCCTTTCATAATCAAATCTCTTCTTCTTTCATGTTTGCACTCAAATTCACCACTTAAAGAACTTACCATTTCACCATTGGTGAGCAAAGGGACTTGAGGCACAGTATTCACTCCATTAGCCATCTTCATATCGCTTCCTCGCCCAAATCTCTGTAATTCTGCAACATAGACTCCGTAACATACAACATATCCTCCCTATTCCTCCCCGAAAAACTAAACTAGTTCTTGAGATCATCAGTGTCATCTTCATCCTCATCACCAGCCATTCAGGTGCCACTCTCGACCCACACCAGTTTTGTCTAAATGCTTGAAATCTGATACTATGTCTTGCAAGGTTCACCAATCAAGTTGAGATGTATGAGGGTGATGCCTTGCTTCTAAGTTCTAATAGCATCCCAAAAGACTTGTCGCTTTGAATATGACTGCCATTTTGGGTTGTTATAAGACTCACTGATTAAGAGAGTTTGAGCAGGCGTGGCCAATGAGATATTGACACGCTTCCAAGTCGAGTTCCTTCGTCTTTGCAGTCCTTTTAACAAAATTCAATTCAAGTTAAAGGAGGGTCTGTGTGATGTTATCTGAATTTGAATAGAAGACTTTTTCTAATGAGTTACCATACTGACTTTAAGATAAGAGCTAGAGGTATAGTCATCCTGGTTCGTTCATTAATCATTACTATAGAGATGACACTAAAATAAACGGAAAACAACCACAAGTAACTAAGTAGTGCTAACATAAAATCTGGTGATAATGGAGATACTAAAAAGGAATGAAGAAAGGAAAGAATAGAGAAAAATGAAAGAAGAAAAAAGGAATGAAGAAAGGGAAGAAAAAAGAAGAGATTTGATTATGAAAGGGTAAGGGTAAAAAAGTAATTTAATAATTATTACTTAACGGATGGGGTTAAGTTAACGGAGAAATGAGTTTAGTGTACTTTTTCAGACGTTATATGAGCATATTGTACTTGGGCCAAACGTTGGGGGTACTTTGATTTTTGCCCTTTTTTTAATATGCAGCTGCACTTGTTAGATTTACTAGTTAAGTTAATTTTGACAAATTATTGTGGTAATGCACCAAAATTGCTGCTGATATAGTTTTGAGGTAGATAAAGTTTATTTTGGTGACTGCTATGAATCTGTGATATGTTGTTTAGGTCTCCGAATACTAGGGAATATGCTTATATTTTGCAGGATAACAGAGTAACAGATCACAGACTAAAGATGAACTTTGAGCTGACATCCTTTCTCTCAGGCGATATTGAGACTGCTGTACAGGTTAGTCTTCCTCAGTAAAATCGTATTATTATTGTACATTGTCTATGATATGAGTATTTTCGCCTACGCCCAAACAGATCTCCTAGATATCACCTTTTCCCTAAGCGATGCTAAACTTAGGCAAAACCTGCTCATTTCCATTGAACCAGCGAGTTCGCTAAAAATCAAACTCTGATATCTCTGGAGACTAGTATCTCCAATGTTTCTGTTTTGCATGAAGAATGAAACTTTTTGAGCTGATTAATTACGCTCTTCATATCTCCTCCTCTCGTTGACAACCATCGGTCTTCAGTTCTTGGCTCCTCTCTTCATTTGAGCTTAGTTTAGCACTCAAACTCAGTTCTAAGTTAGAAAGCTCATGCAATTCGCGGTTAGTTTGATGTAGAGGTAAGTTAGAGCTGGTGAAGTTCTACGGAGTTCTCTCAATAATCCTAGTTATCCTAGATTTGGGCTATTTTGGACTGTTTTGAGATAACTGCATTTATGCGTTTATCTCGAAGAGAAAGTTGAGATACTCAAGTACAAAACACACACACACATCCTACAAACCTTCACCTCCTCGGAAGTGAAAAATCTTTACTTTAATTTTGAAATGGTTTGGTTCTCTCATTGCAGTCTTGTTCAGCCTTGGAGCAGAAGGAACTCTTGGAGGAATTGAGTGAGTCAGTGGGTGCTGCAACTACCTGATCCATCAATTTTACCAGTATTTACACTTGAGTTTTTTCAGTGTTAAAACTACAAAGAGTTTCGGAATATACGGAATTTAAGGACTTCGGGGAGTCCCACGAAGTTAAGAGATGATACACTGATACAGTTTTTGGTGTTAGTTGACCCATTGAATGGCGATGCCTGCAACTAGATGCAGAGAAGTGATCGGTTACTCTATTTGACGTACATTATGAATTGTTCAGTGTACATGTAACCTTTATCAGTTGCTAAAGAAAAGTTCAGTGTTCAATTTCGTAGCTTGTTAACTATTGTTCATAGTGAGCAGGTTAAAGAGGGGAGCAAAAAGCCCGAAGTGTTCATACCAGTTACAGTCGTCAAGGATTGCTACAGTCTGGATTTTTGTTTTCTTATATTAGTTTGTGGCGTCATGCGAGGCCTTGCTTAAAGGGAATGAAAACAAGCACAAGACTCGGTTCACTGGAAGCCCTAAAAACATCGAAACGCTCTAAACTCACACCAAGGTTGTTCAACTCCACTTTTAGCTCCAGAACGTACTAAGATATTTGTGTGTTGCGCATATTTGTAGACAAATTCAAGCAATATAGGGGTTTGGTATTGCAATATATGTGGCCTTCGAGCACCCCTCAACCGGTTTTGTCGGTGCTATACTGATGTAGGTAATCCCACACACAGTCCGTCGGCAAATGTTTTAAATGTTCCGAGTGTATACTGCATTACGGGCACACCATGTTATTCAACAGCCGTCTCCGACATAAAAGGCTTTGGATTGTACACAACCCCTTAAAGCCTTCCACACCCAAGATCGAATACGTTGCGAGCATGGAAGCTCCCATACCCACCTCCAAGTCCAACCATCATGTGCAGCTTCTGCCTTAGTTATACCATTCCCCAGTTCCTATCCATATCCAGACCTCCACACTTGCGAAGCCCCCACCATCCTTTGTTTTTGTTGGCGTTACGATCAATATCACTTCAGGATCTTGTTCTTAATGGCCACCATCATTTGTTTTTGTTGGCGTTACGATCAATATCACTTCAGGATCTTGTTCTTAATGGCAAGAGAAAATTAATCATAATGCAAATGACACAAGATTTTACATTGAAAATCCAAAAAAAAAAAAAAAAAAACCCACAGGTTGAGCTTGGTGCTCGGAGGAGCTTCACTATGTTGGAATCAACAAAAGGCTAACAAAGCAAACACTACATCCGACTATGTCAACTTCCAACACATACAACTCAATACACCCACCCCCAACAACAACTCAACCCAAGAGTTCTTTTCAAACAAGAAAGATAAATTCTCCTTCACTTACACTCTCTATACTTTTAAGAGAACAAGTTAACACAACACTCATCTAATATCAACAAGAGCTTATGAGACTTCCTTGATTCTCCTCAACAAGTATCATGTCTATTTATAGGCTTAAGTGAACTCTCTAGATCCTTCTTATCATCTTTCCACGTTCATGAATGCAGTCTTTTAGAATTCCACAAATCTAGTCAGAGTCCAAACTTTTCAAATTCTTCATGTATCCAAAATGTGAACAGGAAGCATACTTCGACTGAGCATAACTCCATCAGTACTGCTCCAATTTGCATGATTCAAAGCTCGGCATGCACCTGGTCTAACCCTCTACAACTTCCGTGTTGAAGACAGAGCCTAATAAAGACTGCAGAATGCTCGAAACGTCCGTTAAAAACCAATACTTGTCACAGAAAATTGTAGCTTGACTGGGCGGAAAATCGAGCCAACCACCAATAATCTCCTCCTTGGCGATATATCAAACTCACCTCCACGCACCTCTGGTGGCTAGGTGCACTTGTCAACTAACAAGTCTTCTTGTTTAGCAAGCTCAAGCAAAGCTTGAACTTCTCTGTCACAACAGCTTTAGTGAGGAAGTCAGATGCATTCTCATCTGTGTGAACTTTCTTCACCTTGACTTCTCCCAAGTTGATCTAATCTTGAATCTGATGATAGCAGACTTCAATATGTTCTTTCCTTGCATGAAACACCTGATTCTTTGCAAGACAAACAACACTTTGACTGTTACAATTAATTGTAGCTTTGCTGTAAACCTATTTCATTTGCCAATCCTTTGAGCCATATAGCTTCTTTTACAGCTTCAGTTAATGTCATATACTCTGGCTCTGTAGTAGACAAAGCACTGATAGATTGGAGCATAGACCTCCTGCATATTTGTCCACCACAAGTGGAAACATAGCCTGTGGTAGACCGCCGCTTGTCCAAATCTCCCGCATAATCGGAGTCAACGAAACCAGTGATGTACGAATCCCCATATTGGCTTTCAAACATAATTCATGTGTTCCTTGTACCCCCTCACATACCTGAGAATCCACTTAACAACTTTCCAATGCTCTTTACCCAGATTTGACATATATTTTGATACCACGCTCATAGCTTGAGCAGGATCCGGTCTTGTGCACATCATCGCATACATTAAGCACCCAACTGCGCTAGCATACAAAATCTTCTTTATTTCTTCAACTTTGGCTTCAGTAGACAAACTTTGCTTTGCACTCAAGACAAAGTGCGAAGCCAATGAAGTCGATATGGGCTTGACATTCACCATGTTAAACTTTTCAAGCACCTTGTTGTTGTATTTGCTTTGAGCAAGACACAACCTCCCATTTTGCCTGTTTCTCTTAGTCTCCATTCCAAGGATCTTCTTGGCAGCACCAAGATCCTTCATGTCAAACTCTGGACTCAACATTTTTTTTGTTTGTTCATTTATCACATGCAATCAACACGTCATCCACATCTAGCATAAGATAATTATGTGTCCATCATCAAATGTATGTGAGTAAACATAATAATCATAGTCACCTCGCTTGCAGCCAATTTGGAACATAAAGGAGTTGAAGCACTTGTATCATTGCTTTGGAAATTGCTTGAGCCCATACAAAGACTTCTTTAATCTACACACAAGCTCTTTCTTTCCTGCTTCCATGAATCCTTTTGGCTGAGCCATATAGATAGTTTCCTCCAAATACCTGTGAAGGAAAGTCATCGTCATGTCAAGTTGTTACAACTCCATGTCTTGTTGTGCCACAAGAGATAGCAACATCTGAATAGATGTATGCTTGACCACTAGTGTAGCGCCTCGAATTCCTTACACATGCAATTCGTGACTCATCCAGAATCTTTTACTTCAAATTCGTACAACACAACACAATAGTACATGGAAATTTGAAACTTTTAATACATCATTGTTCTTTACAATACACAGTGGATATTTTAACACAACAATTACAATTTATTTTACCATAGATTCTTAATCCTTCATCAACATCCATCACAAGCTCGCATTAGTGTCACTTATTGACAAGAGTAATGCAAAATTTGTAAACTGTGGGCACGTCATTTGAATGCAACTAACGCAATGCTAACACAATAGCGATCCACCAAATCTCAACAATCGCATACTTAAATGCAGAAAGGTATGAAAAGAGTGACTATCCTAAGTATGTCGGTGTATGCCATTTTCCTAAAGACTAATGCACAAACAATCATGCACACGATACAATCTCTAATGCACACTTATTCGGATTCTATGCCGCCCATATAATATAGGTCTGAGAGCAAACTCTTAACGTTCTCCTCATTGTATGGTTTATCCACTCGCCATGCAATCCTATAACGGTGACAGATGTCAAGATTTAGACATCCCGCGAGTATTGGCTCCAGTCCGAGAATCCACTGCCTGACTATTCAAAACATTCATCGCGCGAACATCCTGTAAGCGTTACTCTAGCCCGAAAATACTGGAGATTTGTCTCCCTTCTGCCCGACTATGTATAATCCCGGAATCCACCCCCGATCATTCATAGTCCTGAAAATCTTTGAGACTTGTCTCGCTCCGCATGACAATCATAGTCCCGGAATCCACTGCCCAACTGTAACTATTGTCCCGGAATCCACCACCCGACTATATAGAGCCCCCCTACTCACCTCAAGCTTCGTCACAACTCATTTCTAGTGCATGTCCTTAACTCAAAAAGAAGAGAAAACCTCATCTAGAGCTAGTATAACCCTATCGAACTGTAATTCACAAACTGGAATACTAGCCTCATCTGGCTCATTCCCAAAATCCACATTCTTACCGGCAATCTCGGTCCTATTCAGCCTCTAGAACTTAACCACCTAGGACGTCCCACCCAAACCATCCTAAATATTTCAAAAGAAATCTACTTGCCTCTCACTAGTCTCATTCTATTCATTAGTATCAACTTACATTTTTCACATTAACTCTATCAATCATTAGCATCAAGCGAGCTAATCTTCTACTAGTTCTTAATTCAATTAGATTACTTATTCCAACTCGATTATAGTTCTCTACTCAAATAATCCAATCCGAAGTTTAATTAAACACGAATTTGAGATTAACCCATT
This sequence comes from Hemerocallis citrina, assembly GCA_017893485.1. Taxonomy (NCBI): domain Eukaryota; kingdom Viridiplantae; phylum Streptophyta; class Magnoliopsida; order Asparagales; family Asphodelaceae; genus Hemerocallis; species Hemerocallis citrina. Next base: position 22,518,607 of record CM030359.1, on the reverse strand, counting down.
CTTAAATCAATCCACGATCTGAAGTTGATTAGCCCTTGAATCTGAAGTTTATAAATTTCCAAAAATCTGAAATTTAATCATCTTTAAAATTCTACCATTTACCCATCCCAAACAAATGTTAATTCAATTATACCATCTCCTGATCTTAATCAACTAAATCTTGATCAACCAACAAATCTTAACTATTCTATAGCCCAAATAAGTCCAGTTTAACTCTTCCATAATTGAATCAATTGCTGACTTGATCAAGTGATCAGACCTAAGCCTTCCCTTAAGCCAGACCCGCAACTAAAAGCTTCCAGTCCCGTAAACACTACTTAACAAACTCGTTAACAATCAAGTTCTATACCCGTTTAAAAATTGAAATTAACTCAAACAATATCCTAATTAAGTAAACAAATCTTAATTAATTAATCATAATCATGAGTTAAACTTCTAACCCAAGCCCCACAACAACAGACCCGAAATTAAGCTTACTCACAAACAGCCCCGATAAGGAATCGACATACCCGATGAACAATTCAAGTTTCAAATCCTCAGTCAAACCCCAAATCCACACTACTGATCATACCTAACCCTGTTGGAGACCCAAATATGCAAACATGCATCCCTAGACCCGAATCCACATACACACAGACCCGCAAACCCAAACACTCACAAAAAACAGGCCCGTTTATGAGTTAGGGATTCAAAACCCTGGTTAAAACCCGATATAAATTAGGGCTTTTCAAACCCTAATCAAGCCATGATTTTAATTAAATTTCTAATTAAAAACAGCAAGAGAACAAACCATTTACATGCTTTTCTACACTCTCTTATGAAGTCAATAATTCAACATCCGAATTAGAAGCCTAGCATGCTACTACAAACTTACACGAATTGTCAATTGTTGGATCCTGTAGGTAAGGCAAATAACACTAGAGGGGGGGGGGGGGGGGGGGGAAGGAATAGTGTTGTATAAAAATTAATTACGAAATTGAATTTTTAGTTCTGTTAAGTCGACTGAAAAGAGATATCCAGTCGACTGAAGTGTCAGATTAGAATAGTATTTTACTGAAAGTTACGAGTCTGACCAGTCGACTTACCAAACAAGTTTTTGAACTAAAACTTAACAAAATTGAGATTGCAAGTGAAGAAAATACAACCACAGAGAGAGTCAACCACAGAGAACTCAGCGATGTATCATGGTTCGGTTCTCCCGACCTACATCCAATCCCCAAGTAACCCACTTGAGATTTTCCACTATTCTTGAAAAAAGTACAAGAATACCCTATGGCGTTTGACAACAACTATGTCAAACCCGTAGACCTCTCTCACCACTAGAGAGAGCAAATCCACTCTACACCGTAGGGTAAAAAACCGACTCTATAACCGAGAGCCCTACTCTCTAACCGAGAGGACCACTCTCACAACCCGAGAGTGAAAACAACAACAAAAAGAGTTACAATAACCTATAGCCGTGTTTGTGATTTGTAATTTTGTATAGTGGCTAATAGGTCAACTTCAGAAATTACTCTAAAACGAATTCGATGTTATACTTGACTGATTTTCAGAGAACCAAGACTTAGAGAATTTTTATGCTTTGAAGCTTTTGTTCTCTTTTTGAAAAATAAAGACTTGAAAGCTTGTTGAAGATGAGTAACCTTTACCAAGTGATTTCTACACTCTATTTATAGAGTTAGAATCATTGGACGTTGAGAAACAGTTGCACCAACTGTCAACCAACGGAAATAATGGTTTTGAATTTGAAAAACAAGTTTTAAAAACAGAAAACTGTCGAAACGGCTTGAACAGTCGACTGCGTTGCCATAATGAGTCGACTGGTCAGAGCTTGTATGAGTTCAGACAGTTTCGTACTAAGACATTCGATTGGTTCCGAAGAATGGTCGACTGGTACTCAACGGCTGATCTTATTCAAGCTTGTTTCGACCTTTTAACTTTTGTAAAACACTCAATTATTAAAAGATATGTGAGAGTGTGTGTGTGACAAGGCTATTACAACATTCTAAGACTCAAAGAATAAAAATTAGAATTGTTACAAGACACTTAATACAAAACATTTGAAGCACTTGAGTCTTGTCTTGAACTTGAGTCTTTGACTTGAGCTTGATCCATTGTCTTTATGTCTTGAAGCTTGCTTGATCAAATGTGACTTGAACTTAGGTCTTTGTAGTTTGACCGATTCTTTTGAAAGCTTCATTTGCTCAACTTTGCCTTTGTGTATTGCACTATGGTATTTGTCTTTGATACATCCTGCAATATATATAGGTGCACAACTTTGCATTGTGTTGTAATCATCAAAACCAAGAATCAACATCAATAATTCATTCAAATTAGAACCCTAACGTGCTACTACAAACATACATGAAATTGGATAGAACACCCACATTTAATGTGACGAATTCCTGCTTTGCAAGCTCTCTAATAATCCTTCTCTCTCCACTTGAACCTTGACAATGGCTGCAAAGATCACCACCACCAAAATAATCAAAAGTTAGAGGAGCTCTCTCTCTCTCTCTCACAATCTCAAACTAGGTCGGCCAAGATCCACGGGCTGGGGGGGGGGGGGGGGGGGGGGGGAGTTGATTCTTATTCCAACAATTAAGGGACTTGGGTTTTACTATATCAATATTAATTTCTATTAATCCTCCTATCAATCACTCACCTCTTAATTGCCCAATTCAAAATGTTTCCAAACAAATTCATTCAAATCTTCCTCTAATCCCCTCTTAATTGGCCAGCCAATCCAAGTGCAATTCCTTTGGGTTTGGGCTTGGATTGGATCAGGTCTTAATGGCCTCAACACTAATACGCTTTTCTTTAATTACAATTTAGAAATTAGGAATGACCCATAAAATATACTCTTCATTCACAAATAATAGAATAAAATAAAAAGAACAATATAAATAATAAAATGACAATAGATGAATAATACCAATAAAATTTTCATAATTTCATGCACGTGCGTTGCACGTACCACAGTGGGCAAAATATTTTTGTCGGGTGTAACAATCGGAGAGAAAATTTCATCATAATCAACTCCCTCCTTTTGTGAGAATTTCTTCACAACTAACCTGCCTTGTAGGTAGGAGCCACATTCTCATTTATGTTTTCTTTCTTTCAATAAACCCACCTACAACAGAAGACCTTTCGATCTTTGGGTTTCGGAACTAACTCCCAAACGAAGTTCTTGTGAAGTGATTTCATTTCCTCCAACATAGCACCCACCATTCTTAATGCTCATTGCTTTTCACTATTTCTTAGAAAGTTGATGGATCGTCTCCACTAACTAAGAGAGGGTAGCATGCTTCATCTTCCCATCCAAACCATTGAGGAGGTTTGGTGATTCTTCTTGGCCTTGACTGAGTGGTGTTTGTAGGTTCTATATGAACCTCCTCGGGTTGTTGTTGTTGCTCCACCTCAACTTAGCTCTCTTGGATAGAACCTCCTTTTGAGAAAGGAATTTCAGCATGGTTCTTTTCAGGAACCATATCATTGTTATCAACTTTTGCTTCAAGCCTTTCATCAAACACAATTTTTCTACGCAGTATCTTCTTTTTATTTGTCGAATCCCATAGCTTGTAGTCTTTTACTCCCTTCTCGAAGCCAGGAAATATGCACTCAAGAGGTTCCATTCATCACTAGGAATATGAGCATATGCCTTGCATCCGAAAACCTTCAAGGTAGAATAATCAACATCTTTGCCCAACCAAACTTCCTTAGCGCACTTGAAATTCAACAACTCTGATGGTGATCGGTTAACCAAATATGCAGCGTGGTTAACCAATTCTACCAAAAAAGATTCAGGCAAACCTGTATGAAGTCTCATGCATCTTTCCCTCTCCATGGGAGTCCAGTTCATCCTCTCAACTGTGCCATTTTGCTGTGGAGTCTTCTTCACAGCAAAATCTCGGGTAATGCCTTCTTGCTTGCAAACTTGCAAAACTCCATGAACATTCTATCTCGATATTCACCTCCATTGTCACTGCGCAAGTATTTGATCTTCTGCCCTGTTTGGTTCTCAACTTCAGCCTTCCATTCTTTGAACTTTGCGAAGACTTCAAATTTCTCCCTCATGAAGTAGACTCAAATCTTCCTTGGATAATCATCCATGAAGGTGACAAAATAGTCGGAACTGCCATGAGATTTTGTCGATGACGGCCCCGACACATCCGAGTGAATGTAATCGAGAATGTTCTGACGCAGTTATCCTTTTCTGTGACATTTAAAGAGACATTGGTTTTCTTCCCAAGTACACAATACTTGCAGAAATTCAACTTGCAAGATTTCATGTTCTTTAATAATTTTCTCCTGTGTAGCTCCTCTTTAGTCCGCTCACTCATATGGCACAGACGAAGATGTCATAGATGAGCTATCGTCTGAGTTCTCTAGTGTGGTTATAGCAGCTCCACCTGTAATAGTATCTCCCAAGAGCTTGTACAAATTGTTCGGAAGCTTTTCTCCTTGCATAATCACCAATGAGCCATTGCAAATCTTGATCTTGCCTCTACTTGAAGAGTAGATGTAGCCGTTTGCATCAAAAGTGCCCAAAGAAATCAAAATTTTCTTTAGGTCAGGGACATGTCGCACACTGCCGAAAGTACGAATGATGTCGTCGTACATCTTCACTTCCACCATGTCAATGCCAACAACCTTGCACGCGACATTGTTTCCCGTGAGGACTTTACCTCCATTCTTCTTCTCATATGTGTCGAACCAATCCATGTTTGGACACATGTGGAAAATGCAACATGAGTCAAGAATCAACGAGTTAGAAATTTATCCTGAAGAAACCGAAAGAAGTTCAACATTGTTCTCCGTGGTAACTCTGGTTGTACTATTGTTTTTAGACTTCTTTCCTTCCTTCTGATCAGCATTGATTTTCCTGCAAAATTTCTTGTAGTGACCCTTCTTGTGGAAATAATAACATTCCACAACTTTACGATTCCTGGATTTTGATCTTGAGTTCCCGCGGTTGTCAGACTTGTTGCCTACCTCCTTGGAGCGACCAAGATGATGATCATTCGACCTCGTAATGAGTAGTCCTTCATTCGTCATGTCATTACCCGAGCTCTTGTTCATCTTGATATGAGAAATGATGTCTTGGACAACGTCCTTGAACTGAATAGTCTCCTTACCAAACATGAGTGTGGTACAAAAATGCTTGAAGGATGACAGTAACAACCTCAGCAAAAGCAAAGCTTTGTCCTGTCCTCATGACATCCCCTCGCAATAAATCATTTATACAACTGTTAAACACATTAATATGCTCCATAATATCATCTCCTTCTTCCATATGAATATTATATAATTGATCTTTTAAGAAAAGCTTGTTAGAGTCTTACCCATGTAGAGCTTCTCTAGTTTCTTCCACATGTCCTTGGCGGTTGTCTCTCCCATCACATTATTGGTAACTTCATCGGATAAGTGAAGCTATATGGAACTCATGTTCCAAGTCTCCATGAACATTGCCTCCGGCTTGTGCTCGACACCCAAAATGCACGTGGAGATCTTGTTGAATCAAAATATTTCTCATTTTTCGTTGCCACAGTGTGAAGTTGCTTTGTTCATAAAATGACTTCAATTCGACCTCCACACCGTTGATTGTTGACCTCTCTTCTACTAACTAGAACACTCTAAAACCTTGCTCTGATACCACTTTGTTGGCGTTACGATCAACACCACTTCGAGATCTTGTTCTTAATGACGAGAAAAATAATCACAATACAAATGACACAAGATTTTACATGGAAAACTCAAGCAGGAAAAAAACACGGGTTGAGCTTGGAGCTCGGAGGAGCTTCACTATATTGGAATCAACAAAAGGCTACAAAGCAAACAATACGCCGGACTATGTCAACTTCCAACATACATAACATAATACACGCACCTTCAACAACTCACCGCAAGCGTTATCTTCAAACAAGAAAAATAAGCGCTCCTTCACTATTCAAGAGAACAAGTGAACACAACACTCATATAAGATCAATAAGAGCTTAGGAGACTTCCTTAATTTTCCTCAACAAGTATCATGTCTATTTATAGACTTAAGTGAACTCTCTAGGTCATTCTCATCATCTTTCCACGTTCTTGAATGCATATGATCTTTTAGATTTCCATAAATATAGTCAGAGTCAAAACCCTTCAAATTCTTCTTGCATCCAGAATGTGAATGAGAACGATACTCCTTCAATACTGCTCCAATTTGCGTGATTTAAAGTTTGGCATGCACCTGGTCAAACCCTCTACAACTTCAGTGTTGAAGACTGAGCCTAATAAAGACCACAGAATGCTCGAAACGTCCATTCAAAAGTAATAATTGTCACATAAAACTGTAGCTTGACTTGACTGGGTTGAAAATTGAGCCAACCTCCAACAATTTTTCCAGTCCCAAACATCGGTTCATCTCCACTAGTTCCTAGTAAGGACTTTGTGAAGTCAGGTTTATCAATGATTCACTAGTAATTTTTCCATTACTGCACAGGCACACCATCCTCCATATGTTTGCACAATTCGCTCCACAATATAAGAGCTAAACCACGGGACTGGCCATAACGACTGCAGAGCAATCGTTGGAATTGTATCTCCATATTGTATAGCACAACTTCAGGCACCCACCTCTGGAAAGAACTCAGTTCACGCCTCAACACTCCCAAATACATGTCATTTCCATCGTATGTGTTTCTTCTCCTGAGCAAATTGATGCTCTCATGTGCTCAGTTACGCATCGCACCCCCCATCTTTAAAAATATTGCACACCGTACTTTTAACCCGAAATTGGAAGAGGTAACCTGAAAGGTCGGTGCAATACTCAGCAATCTAACTTTGGAACCAATCCGATCCAACCAAACATCAAAAAAATATCATTTAGTAACCAATAAAATAACTAGCACCCACCAACCAGACCGAGATAGCTAGCTAACTCCATATAATAGAAGCGAAATTAGGAAACCGGTGTTCGCAACCAGCTTCCAATTGTCCGCAAACGGTAGAACCAGAACATGAAATCCTCTTCACAAACTATAAAATGAGGCAGACATGAGAAACCATAGTATCAAGGCCTTTAATCCATAGTTGGCATATCAAACAATGTAAATTTAACAACAGCAATCGATGCCACAAGCTGACCCTCAATAACCTATACCTTATGATCATGAAACAAGCATCCAAATGACAAGGCAGTGATGTTGCAGAGCAATTTTCCTTTGAGAACGTTTGTCATCAGATCAATTACTAACAATGTTAATTCAATATGTAAAAAAGAAAGAAGAACAAGTCTCTTACATCAGTATCACAACATATGTAATTCACTAGGAAATCTTTTGCGTGCCATCCTCTCATTCGAAAAAAGAAAAAGAAAAAGAAAATGGCTGAATTGTTGCGTCAGCTGATTCCCCACAATAGATATATGCCCAAATGACCGGGCTTCAGAATGCAGATCAAAACTCGGCTGGCAATAATAGGGATGGCTGGCGAATGCATTATAATCAAACCCACATTTACTCTGTTTTCTTTCAAGCCTTCATGTTAGTAGCCTATGATGAAATAAAAGGCCCCAAGATAAAGGAAAACGGAACAGATAGGCAGATACATTGGATATGACAATAACAATAATTAGGAGGAATCGAGAACAATGGTAGTAAACAAGGGGGAAAAGGAAGAAGAAAAGAGCAAAAAAAAACCCCAACTCCTAACATTTACAGACCTCTAGTGGCCATATCTTTTAAGAAAGACCAGGCTCTAAACCATTGAGGTCTATCCAATTAAAAGAAAATTCACAAAATGATTTATGACTTCGAGTTCACAAATAAGTTATCCCCAATAGCTGCAGTAATTAACCAAGCAAGAACCTGAACACGTCACTAAGTGATATGATGCCTTCCACTCGCTTGCTTCCAGCTTCAACAATGATTAGGCGCCGAACCCCTGAAGCCAAAAGATCGGATTGATGTTAGGGATCGAAGAATTCAACAGCAAAAGGACTTTTCTCACTATCAAATCCCTCAAATTATGTGTATTTGCTATCCCGTCCCTAAAGCTTGTATAATGTATACTGTTGTTAAGTGCCCAGTTTTCGGTGCCCCCCCCCCCCCCCCCCCCCACACACACACCCACACCCACACAAAAACCACACAAACAGAGTGAGTGGGTTCTCCATCTAATATTATGTTGTGATTGGCGAGATGCTGGGAAGAAAGGAGAGAAAGGTAAACAGAAAACACATGATTTCCTGTTAAAACTAATCGATGTTGAAGTGACAACACTGATTTACTAACTATATAGGACTTTCTATAATTGATAATATAAATTGGGGGCCAACTAGCAATTCACCTATAGAGACCTAGCAAAAGATATATGTAAATTTAGGTATTTATATTACCGGGATTTGCCAATCGCTCGATTACTTTCTGCAATGTATCGGATCTCAGGCACATCTGACATCTTTGCCCATCAAAGAAACCATATGGAGAATTTGCATCCTGCCTGAGTTGAAGGGCCTACATTCAGCAAATAGAGATGCAACCAGTATTAATTTTTTATGAGAACGAAAATAAAATCAGTAAAGTGAAATGATAGATAAGATTGCCCCTCTGAAGTAGAAGTTGATTTGACCTTACAGTGAGTTTAGAGTGATGGATAAAGCTCAAAATATATGTCATCTAGTATCAAATTTTTCCAGTTACTTGTGATACCAAATTGAAATGATATTTCTTTCTTTCTTTTTATTGCTGGGGTAAAAGAAGAAAAGGAAAGGAAAAAAGAAGGCCACAATGGCAGGATCACCTTTTACTTATATAGGATTCAGCAAGGTCATATCCTCAGTAATGAATATTTCAAGCTCTTTCAATCCAAGCATATAACACCTAATATGCAGTTATAACATTACTTTGGTTTCCCTGAATAATAGTCGACATCAAATTCTTTTCCCCTTTTCCTTCTAACCTTTTTCTGTAAGTAACACTTCTAACAGAATTTTAGGATAAATTTAGCGGATAGCAGGACCTTCACAAATTTATACACAGAAAGCCATTTCCCTTTTTCCGAAGATTCGAAGCAGTTTATGGACAAGTGGTTCAAGCATAAATCCAATAAAACACCCCGCATTCCTATAGATATTAAAGGAAAAGAAACGAAAAGACAGTGCACCTAAAGAAGTCACTATACAAATAAAATTGTTGAACACAGGGGAGTGCCCATAAAAAACGTGATCAAGAAGATGATTTTCAGATAATTTTCAATATATATTGAAATGAACTGTTAGCAACGAGAAACATTTTTTTTTCTCCTTTTTTTTCTTTTCACTTCAGAAAGCACGCGGGGGGGGGGGGGGTGGGGGGGGGGGGGGGGGGGGGGGGGGGGGGTGGGGGGGGGGGGGGGCAAACACACTCACGCCCGCCCATATATATATATATATAGGGAGGTCTTCCATTGCAAACACCAACACGTGCAAACGCCTATCCTGAGGTCTACACGTCTAAATTAGTCTAAATAGCAAATATGTAAAATCAAGTCTAAATAGCATTGAAGTGTTACAAAATTGTATGAGTGAATATCGTTATTTTTTATAATGACATGATTTTACATATTTTGACTAATGTAGATGTGTACTAATGTGAACGGTTCGGATCGTCAATGTGATGGCCAGAATGGCTGTTTGCACGGCGTTTGCACGCCTAGGCAGTTGCAATGGAAGATCTCCCATAATATATATATATATATATATATATATATATATATATATATATATATAGATAGAGAGAGAGAGAGAGAGAGAGAGAGAGAGAAATGTTCCGTTGTGCACTAGGCCTTCGTGTGCGCTCGGTCTTCCTTGCTTCGTATCGATGATCCGAACCATTCACATTGATCTACACATCTAAATTAGTCTAAATATGAAAAATCAAATCATTTGAAATTCATTTGCCCATTCATTGAAGTGTTACAAAATTGTATGGCTGAAAATTGCTGTTTTTATAGTCACATGATGAATGGGCAAATAAATTTCAAATGATTTGAATTTACATATTTAGACTAATTTAGATGTGTAGATCAATATAAACGGTTTGGATTGTCGATACGAAAGCGGGAAGGCCGAGTGCACACGGAAGTCTAGTGCACAACGGAACATTACTCTCTCTCTCTCTCTCTCTCTCTCTCTCTCTCTCTCTCTCTCTCTCTCTCTCTATATATATATATATATATAATCGGGGATTAACTAGGAGGACTGGAATTCCCAACCTCTTGCTCACTACCTGAGAGACTTACCACTAGACCACAGTGACATTTCCACAACGAGAAATGACATTCCACAACGAGAATTAGTTCGAACAATTGATGATGGATCGATACATCATCAATATTTCTGTCTAATCGACTACACCAGTATTACAATATATGCATACATTCATGAACAACAAATCATGTAGTATATCCATAGCATAAATAAACTGCTTTGAAAAAGAGAACATTGCTTTTACCTGATGGATAGTCATTTCATCAAGGCGAATCTGTGCATACGCTCTATCTTTAGCCAAAGCTGTGATATCACTGTGGATAAAATAAATTAACTTCACCATCTCCTAGAAAACAAAACTCAAGTATGACGAACATTAAGAGAATGATATGAGAAACGAGAAGAAGGAAAAATCCACCTTCTAGAATATGTATCCAACAAAGAATCATTGTCGTCCACAATTGGTATTGAACTAACCTGAGCTGTAAGACAATCAATAACATTACCTCAGTTAATGAAAAGAAAAACAACCAACATACACGTAAAAGCATTTGTGTATACGAAGTTGAACAGGAATAAACAGGTAAGGTTCAGCTAAATAAGTACAATATTCACAAACAAAGGCTGAGGAACAGCAGAACTAGAGTAAGAAAGTTGTGCAAAACGAGATTAATCAATAGAAACCGATCTTAATCACAAAAAGTATGCATATTCTCTAGGTAATCCTAATACCTCAGGAGTACAAACCAATCTTAAACTCTGAATTCCCAACCCAACTCAAATACCCCACAATAACCACCACCACTTAGGGTTTCTTCTTGTTTTCAGGAAAAGTCATCCCAACCTATCTCATTTTCTCAACTCTCTTTTTCTCTAAACCCATCTCACCTTCTCTCATTTCTTCGACCTTTTTCACTAAAATCAACAAACAGAGAAAAGTTCACAGGTAAGGTGATAGCTTAACAGTCAAGCCATTGGTAGGGAGGTAGTAACTGATAGTAAAAACAATATCTATGGCAGTCCGCTTAGTTAAGGGCAAAGGAGTTTTTGTCATGCAAGCACCGTTTACATTTTACAACGTGGCGGAGCTGATTGAAATGTTTTAAAGAAAGTTCGTAGTAATTTATAAAGCACAAAAAGTTATGGTAGTTTTTGTAATTTTAACAAGAAAAGGAACAGGTTTGAAGAGAATGAAGTCTCGTACACACTTTATATAGATAAAAACACTAAAAACAACAACAATAATATCAAAAAGCAGCTCCTTTTCACCATAATTTGAAATTTTCAATAAAAAAGAGATGCGTAAGAAGGTTATTCTAGGACATGAAGATTCTAAAGGAAAAGAAAATTAAATTCATTAATATTATGTCAAGTTCTAAAGTAGTAACATTTCCAGCATTTAAGTGGCAGTAGTAGAGAATCTACCTTGAACTAACAAAGCTAAGGCAGATCCAAGTGAGGCGTTTGGTCTAAGCATTGCTAGTGGGCGACCATTTGGTTCCCCAATTCTAGGAACCCATGTGCCCAAAGGTATGCTGCATATTGGTTGTTGAAGAATGGGCAAAGAATTAATAGTGTGTCTAAAATGTCTGCAAATACCTGTAACAAACAAATCGGGCGTAAAAGAACATACCTGATCATTATCAAAACTAGAAAATTATGTGCCCCATAGAAGGGACAAGAGTAACCAGGATCAAGTATTACTTACATAGCAGTATCCCTGAGAGGGATGCAATGTGCAATAGCTGAGGAAATGAACCATCCTGCACTTGAGAATGGATCACAGGAACTGTTGCTACACCTTTCTGCAATATTTTTATAGCTACGTCTTTCAATGAGTCATATGGACCGGCCTACAAAAACCAAACAGGTTCAGAGCAAATATCACATTAATCTCAATTGCATAATGTCATAAATATAGAACTAGAACCATAAAACTATTAACCATTAGGCCATGCAAAACTTTTGGCATGCTTTACCTTCTAATTTACTACTATAACTAGAGAGATGACTTTGTATATGCGGAAATGTGCCTCTAATACATGATCTCATGTGCTTCTTCATCTCAATTTATCATTCTAATTTAAAGTAACACTGGAAGTTAATGAACAGTATTACCCAAGGATAAAAATGACGCTTCTATTACTACTATTATGAAAGGGAAAATACATGAAATGCAAACACTAATAATCTAGTAAACTACTAAGTAACCAAGGACATATCGTGCTACTCTTCTGGAATGGTACAAAACTGAATATTGGCAGGAACAACATTGTAAGAAAAATGAAGGGCGAAAAACAGATAGTTAACCAAGATAAAGAAAGCATGATAAAGTAGTATAATCAGCTAAAACCACTAACATGAACTAGGTACTTTTCGATCGGTCTACCATGCTCATCCACTTGTCTATAAACTGTTTGTTTTCCCTCTTTCCAAGCAGATATTGTGTGCGTCTCAAGCTCTTCCTGTGTCAGATTCGAACCATGATTACCGAGCTGCAAACCAGAAAAATATTCTTCCTGAGTTATTTAATTAAAATTGAAACATAAAAAAAGTCTCTTGCTGAGTTTTATTTTTTTGAATTTGTGAAATCTCCAATTAATATGGCAGACTGTATTGTATAGAATGAAACACAAAATACTGAAGTGATTAAGTGAGCCCATGTCAAGTGTAAATGAAGCAACCCCTGTCAGGTATCAACTATAAACACAGTACAGCAAAATATGGCAGACTGTATTGTATAGAATGAAACACAAAATATTGAAGTGATTAAGTGAGCCCATGTCAAGTGTAAATGAAGCAACCCCTGTCAGGTATCAACTATAAACACAGTACAGCAAAAAGGTAGATTATTTTGGACAGACAAGAACATGAATTCTTAGATAACTATTTCATATAGCTTGAGCATGTTATTTAAACAACTCTTAAAACACTCTTAAAAAAATAACAAAATAGGACAACAGAAGTAGCACTAAAAATTATAACAGAAGTACTGAAATTCTGAACCCACACCTGCCCACCTACCCATGCAGTCATGCACAAATTAGAAAAACTTACGGAAAAAACTCGAGTTTTAACATTCAATTTGTCAAGGATGAACTTAAGCATATGATAAAAAAAAAGCACTGCTCTGAGCAACAACGAACAAATATCTGTAAAGACATTCAGGTTACACACCAAACCAAATTAGTATTAATTAATGGACTATAAGGAATTAATTTTTCCCATTAGCAACAATGCATGGCATGCAAGGAATTATAAATAGGAGCTAAGTAAATGTCACACAGAACACATGAAAAGGACACTATAGAGTGAATTTTTAATGAATGACAAAATAGATCATTGATATTAAGTTAATTTGATACCATAATAATATAATAATTATATTTTTAAAAAATTGCCAGTCAATCATCAATGAGCTCAAAAGAAATAATTATAGCTCGCTCTGGTGAGCAAATTCCTATCTGAATATTAAAATTTTCATGTACAACAATCAAACCATCTACATGTCAAACTGAAAGATAAAACCAATGATGTTTAAAAGTCATACCTCTGTCAAAATTAGTATGAAGTCCAACGGACTAACTACTCCAACAAATTGCCCCTTGTAACAGTCCCACAACGGAGCCACAGGAATCCCCTGAAAATTTCTTGTGTTCAGCAAATAAACATACCCAATTATTTATATAAAAAGAAAATGTATGTAATAGAGAAAAGTGACCAAGCTATAACAATTTATTGACCAATACTGACAATGACTGAACAATAAACAAGGTGCATCCAATCCAAGATACAGCATATGAAAGCACCTATTCACAGATGTAAGCAAGAACAAAAACATCGATGGAGAGAGAAAGATGGAGAGAGAAAGTCTTCAAATCGGTGAAGCAGTGGTTTGGTTTAACTGTTTAAGTTTTGCAAACAAACCATGGAGCTAAAAAAAATTGTAAGATTACTGCCGAAAGCAATCATGAAGAACATTTACTATAAATCTTGAAGCAGATTTAAAGCGTTCCAGAAAGTTCAGCAAAAGTGGGTCTTTAGTAGGCTTTTTATGATAATGATAAAACCTGGAAAGCAGGATAATCAAAGGATAAAATTACCTCATCTAACAAAGAGTATATACCTTTCGTATCTAAAGAGCATCTATGTCAATTTGAAAGATATAAGTTTGCTACATAAAATTACTTTCTTCTCCACAAAAGCAAATCAAAAGAAAAACGATGAAGTTTGCAACAAGAAATTCAGTTCTAGAATCTCCTTTAAGACCACAAAGGCCTAAAAATATAAAACTAAAATACATCCCTGCACATTTAAAATTAAGTATCCCAAACAGATTGTTACTGAACAGATAAGAGACATTCAGGAAATCTTGAAACCAGTAATTGAGATATGAACGTGGTCCAATGCTTTTGATAGCTAGAATAACATGAGGGGTGCCAGCAGAGGCACATGTATAGCAAACTCAAAAAGGATAATACCATGATTTGAAAACTCCAGTATTGGGTTTCGTACCGGTCTTATAGTTGTAATAACAGTTTCGGCATTCTTGGAAATATCAGGCGAATTGACTTGGTGCATCGGACCTTTTGGTATCAATTTTGTAAAGTGGTTAAAAATCAATAAAAATTAAATGATAGTTATGATAAATCTATTAATAGTTATACTACATTTTAAGGGACTGTTTGGTTCAAAGGAGGGGAGGAGGGATTTTAATGGAGGGGAGGGAAGGGTAGGGAAAGGGAGGGGAGGAATTTTAATCAAGACTCTGTTTGGTTCAAAGGAGGGGGGGAGGGAAAATAATTATCTTCTTGTTTGGTTCACAAGGGGAGAGAAGAGATTTTATAATAAAATTACTTTTATACCCTTTTACATTTTATAACAAAACTCAATCACAAAAAACATCAAGTGTCTCTAATATTTGAAGATCTGAGTTTGCTAATTTGCGACTAATTTGCTGTAGGTTCTGTGAAAAGTAGGCAGCGATTGTATACCAAGCTAGCAATAATCATAAAATTCCAGTCGTACTGTTTTTTTTTTTTTTGAAGGAAAAGGTGGAAATTCCAGTCGTACTGTTATTACAATTACTTTTGATAGTCAATTGCATTGATTTAAAAGGGAAGCTGAATCTGAATATGAGGAGGACTATGCAAAATCTGAAACCATAATCGAAAGCAGAACCCATGGTTTGTCACTGCAGGTCAAATAGCAGCTCAGATGTCAACCATGTCCCTCAAGAATCACGGCCAGTAAACAGTTATCAAAGAGGACAGCCTCGCATAAGGAGGGAAAACATTTATCTTCTTTTTTCTTTCTTCACTTTACTTTAAAAAGGAAGTGCTCTTTTGCCGTAAAAGTACATCAATTAGTTTTAATCTCTGCTTTTTGTAATTGATATTCTTTTCTTTATGTTAATTTATTTTATAGTCTGAAATATTCCCTAATGTTTTACTGTTGATTCTGTATACAAAGTTCAATTTAACTTGGGGAAAAGGATTCTTTCTCTGAAATGTGAAGCTGGTAAAGAGAGTGCAGATAAGAATGGACTAGGCAAAAATAAAGCCATCTAAAACGAACCTGGAAAAAGGGAAGCTGCTATTCAATCAGAAAATGCATTAAAAACAGAATCCTACCACTCTGCTAATACTTTCTCAGTCTAGATTCCATATAAAATCATATGACCATGTGAGATATGATAATTTTCCAACTTGAATATTAAGCTTATCTCAGAGTGAACTTTCCAATCCAGCTCACCTTTTCTCAAAATTCATCCGAAAAGGATTTAATCTCAGATTTTACTGAGCAAGTCTTTTTACTAGAATTTGACTCAATGGATTTAGATCTAAAGGGCAATTTAGTCCAATCACTATATAAAAATTTGACTCAATTTCTCTCCCCTCCAAATCCCCCCACTATTGGAGGGGAGTCAAAATTGACTCAGGAGGGGTGCTGCACCTCTCCATTCCCCTCCCCTCCTAAAAAATAAACCAAACAAGAAATGTTTAAAAAAATCTCTCCCCTCCCCTCCCTTCCCCCCCAACCAAACAGGCCCTAAAGAAAGCATTCAATGTATAATTTTTTAACGTTCATAATAGTATAGTAATTTTTTGTATTTTTCATTTTCATGAACAAATGGATCCTTTCTATAAAAAATTGAATTCTTTTTATAAAGTATACCCTAAAAATATGATTTATGAATTATTAAACTTTACTATGAACTTAACAATCTTCAATTACAAAGAATATACTACAAATACACTTTAAATAGTTTTATACAGTGTAGTCGAAAGCGAAAGGCGTAAAGCAACTTCACTACCCCATAAAAAATTTGAGGCGCAAGGCACAATTTGAAGCGGAAGCCTCACTAACCAAAGTGCACTATTACTTTTTTGGGTTTTTTAAATTTATAAATAAGATTATATATCATGATAACATGGGCCGCCCATTAGGTGACCAATCGATAATGATCAATCTAAATGAGAGAATTTTCTCATATATTATGAGGTCATTTTCCCATATACTATAACAATATGCGCAGTAATTATATTTTTTTCCTTAATCATTGAAAGAATGCTCCTACCAAAAATGATGAGCATAACTTGAACCCATGACCTTTTATATTCTGAAGACCGAGGCTCGCGCCTTAGTGCGCCTTAGTGCACCTTACAAGGATGAGGCGCAAATAGTTTAGGCGCCTGCGCCTCGAGCCTCAGGCGCGCCTTCAACTACATTGTTTTTATATTGTGCTCACTTGATCATGTTGTATCTTTCTCTCTCTAGTTTGTGCTATACTACTAAGTGGCAATAGCACTAGTAAATAGGAAATACGGTCTTTCGGTTTTAATTTCTTACTACTGGTTTTTTCCTTTCCTTGTTAAGAATCAAGACTACAAGTTTTCAAGCAAACACTGCATTGGATAGGACAGACCAAGACGAACTTGGAAAAGTGGCTCCATCTTTGCCGACACTCGACATCCATAGATAATACCCACATGCAAATAGAACTAATCTATAGGGTAAGGTATAGGTTCAGAGTATGGAGTTGTGTAACATTATAGAGAAATGGGTGTTGAAGCATGAACAGAAACGTCACGTCCACAATAACTAAAACTAGAAAGAAAAAAATAAAACAAAACAAAGAGATGGTTGAATACTAAAAAAAGAAATGTACTTTTAAGTAACTAAAGAAAACTATTCATTAAATCCAACTTTTATGAACTTGCTTTCAACTTGATATGACTAGTGCCAAATTCCAGGCCAAGATGACCACTAAAATGTTTTCTCTAACAAGGATGCAAGCCTTCAATCACTTGAACTTAAGAAGAGTAAAGCAACAAAAGAAGTCAAATGATAAAATAGCTAATATAACAAAATAGATAAACATGCATTTAAATAGACTACTGTTTGGACTTTGGAGATGTACATAAATGTTGTGATTCAAGATGCTGATGTCTGGAAGCATAAAGGACATACTAACGCAAGGCAATCTGGAACTGGATTGAGATGTACCAACCAGTGGCGTAGCTAGAATTTTCATATAGGGGGCGCGATGGTTACTATTAAATAATAATAAGTTATAATAAACATCATTTATAATCCTCAAAACATCATATATTAATACAAAATGTCATAAACTATTACAATCACTAAATAAGTAATAGCCCCAAAAATTAACAATAATTTTATGAATAGTATTACATTATTTATTTATTTACTTATTAATAAAATTTTGTCTTGAATAATATAACTGCATATATTATTAAAAACATACACACATGCATACTACACACTACATTAAAATATATATATATATACAATCCTAAGCCTACACTTTTTAACTTAAGACTACCAAGCCTACAATTTTTGACCAAGGAGGGTTATGTGTTGACCTCGGAGGGCCTGTGTAATTAGTAAAAACCAAGGGGGTTAAATGCAAAAAGAGGGACACCTAAGCAAACCTAGAATTTTCTACACTCCACTACTTTTCTCTCTTTCTCTCTTTGCAGGCCGGCAGCCCCCTTCTACCTTTTCTTCTATTTATAGGAAGGTAAGAGTAACCCTAGTTCATTTCCATTAAAACCCTAGCCCTTTCTTCATACCCTTTTCAAACTCTAGCCTATTTCTCACTTCTCATTCTCACTATTTTCCATTTTCAACTATATAAAAATATATATACATATCTATAGTTCCTAGAAGCCTTGGAGTGCATAATCAAGCTAAGTAGTGAAGGAAGTAACTTGAAGCAAGGAAGAGAAGGAAGCATATTCTTGAAGTTCACAAGTTCACTAAGTAAAAAGTGGGTATTCTTCATACCTCATGTATTTTATTATTTTTTTCTTTATATATGGAATGAATGATTGATACTTACTATTTCCTATCCTAAAAAGCTACTACTTTACTTGCATGAATGGTTGTTGATGTGTTAATTTAAAATATTATGAAAAGAAATTAAATAAGAGTATTGTTAGTGTTGTATTACTTGCTTATAACTCATGTTCTATTCTTAATTATTTGTTTAGTAATTTACATGTAGCAAATTATATAAACTAGAAGTGTTGATGTTGAATGCCTTGTTAGTATTGTTTAGAAATTGGTAATGTTGTCTAGTAATTAAAGAAATTAGTTGTATAGTCATCTATAAATGATAAATTATATATTAAAATAGAATTGTTGGTTAATGTTGTTTGTAGTGATTCATAGAAAGTCATGGAGTCACTTGTAGTAGAATAGTTTAATCACTTGCAGTAGTCACTTCTAGTAGTAGAAGAATGTTGTAAAGTTTATGTGTATGTTCAAAAGTTCATGTAATTATAATAGAAGGGTGATTAGAATAACTATGTTAAATTCACGTGTATAATAAACTTCATGTTAAGTCCATAATCCAAAATGATGCACAGCGATGGTATAAAATAACTACCTATGTTAGGTTATGGTGTAGAATATACATGGATAACTAGAAGCTAGTAGAGAGATATGCCATTAAAGAATTAAAGTTGCAGTGAGCTATTAGTACACCTATATGTGTGCATTCGGTGATGCCTAGAGCATATTAAGTGCACTAGTTTGGTGTATGTCGAGTATGTATGTTGAGCCGACTCTTAGCTTAACTGGAAAGTTGGGTTGAATCCAATTTGAGTTAGATAACATGTTATAAGGATAACTTTTGGAACTAGGTTAAATTTACCTAGTATTCAATCATTATTGAGTAAGAAACTAAGTAAACCTAGTAAGGAAATTGTAAGTAATAAAAAGATAAATGAAGCATGATTAAATGTTAAAATATGAAACTAGAAAATAAAGTGGGAATAGATCCATTTGAGTCAGGTAAAAACATGGTGTAACTATATTTCCTAACCCTAGATTATAGTGGCCCTTAGTCGAGTGACCAAGTATATAAGGACAAGCACTAGTTGCTGTGTACTCACCTGTCAAGGGGACACGTGTGGCGTCGTCACGTCTGGGACACATGCGACATTATCTCGACTGTTAATTTCTGAGATTTAGTGATAAGAGCGGAATGCGAACGTAAATCACAAGTCCAGTCGGAACTTAGGGGATGGACCCTCAAATTTTTGTCTATGTTCTGGGTTATCAATACGAACAAGGAACAAGAGTGTAACTCTAAGTTTTTTGGCGGAGTAGGGATGGCCCTACGATTCGCTTTGTGTTCACGATAACTCTGGGTAGAAGCAGGAGTGGAGAAGGACCATGATTCCGACAGAGCTAATGATGACCAGCCTGATCGGGAATGGAGAGGGCCCACGATCCTATCGGAGTAGGGAATGACCACGTCTGAACGAACAAAGTGATCACTGCCGTTCAGAGTAAAGAAGGACCATGATCTGACTGCAAGAGTGGAAATGGACCGCATATACTGCAGACTCTACCAGTCACTAGATGAATGTCAGAAACAGGAAAAAGTACAACAGTATGATACATGGCGAGGGATCGAACCCTATCATCTGGAGAATACGAACTCGATTTGGGAAGTATGTAGTATGGGATGCATACATTTTCAAATCAAGTTTGCATTAAATTAAGAGCATAGTGTGCATGTAAGTTGTGCATTAAAATCTAGATCATGGCATACAATAACACTTGTGGTTTAACTTTCACATTTTTCTTCTGCATCAAATATTGATTGTTGAGAATTTTGGTGATTGCGGGTTTCATCCGCATTGTGTCAGTTGTATTCAACTGACGTGCCCACAGTTGTTTAGGTGCAGAATTGCTGATCGTGGAGCAAGGGACTTGAGCTGTAGAAAAAATCCAAGTGGAGGATATAGTTTCCTTGTGCAATGTAAGTCTTTAATTTCCTGTGGTTTTCCTGTAAAGATTCTGCGTATGCATCACAAGCTTCCAGTGTGTGGAACTCGGGGCGCTACAAAATAACCATTTTCTTTGGCAATAAAACCCTTCGAGACATCATATTCTGGAAATATAGAATGATATCTTCATTATCAACGACGTCCAATACGTCTTTCAATATATGTCACCAAACAAATATTCATCATCTCATTTTCCAATCGGTTACGTAATGTAGTCTTGATGATTTTCATTGCAGAAAGTACTCTCGCTCGCGGTTGCAACAGGTAATAGCAATGCCAACTTCAAGAGCAAATACACCACGGATATGTCGATACTTCTTTAACTGAACTATCTTTCTAGCAAGCCCACTAACCATTTTATTTGTATAGGCAAGGAAGTTTCATAATCCAACCAATTTGACCCCAAAAAAACCATTTAAAATTCTGATAACCCGCATATAATATCCTGTAGAGGCAAGGTCACTGAGGACATAAAAATGTTATGTTTTTTACATACTAAAGACCGAACAAAAGATGAACAGAGGAACCAAAGCTAAGTTAAAGCCACGCAACCAAAACATTATTGTTACAATGGCTTTTAAATAATAAATGAGCACACCATTTCTACATTACAGTTGGCTCTTCAAAGTTTAAATATGTGATTGATCTATGAAGAAATTGCTCTCATGAATTAATCAATCATAAAACATGTGCATGCATGAATCTTTCACTTTTCAACATATGTGAACCCACATATACATTATATATCACCCAGTGGTATTATATATATATACCAGTGGTATTATATATATATATATATATATATATATATATAAACAATTCGAAACCCAGGGGGCGCAGCAGTGGCCCCTTGGGACCAGGGGTACCAACTATTAAGGGTGTGTTTGATAACAAAGTTAGGCAAACTAAAGCTTATTTTGAAGAGGTAGAGATTTGCTAACTTTAGTTAACACGCCTCTACCTCCACTCAAAAAGTTATCTTAACTCTGCTTTTTGTGATGTTTGGGAAGCCAACTAAAGTTTTAGTTAACCCCATACTTTAGAGAGGAAGAGAGCAAAGTTTAGCAAACTTCAAAAAAATGAGATTTGAGTGGAGTTAAGATAACTAGAGTTATCCTAACATTTGGGCTTTAAAAAGTTGAGATAACTATAGTTATCACAACTCCAAAAGGGCTCCCAAGTTAAGATAACTATAGTTTGAGAGATAACTCTACATAACTCTAGTTATTCTAACTTGACTCCATTTCCAAACACACCCTATGGGGTTGATTCAGAATAGTAAATATGAGGTAAAAAAAAATTAAATTAAATTACAGTAGGCAGTATGGCAAATGTATGATCTATTAGGCTTTCCAATTTGGAAATGTTCTCTTTTGAGATAGCATGCTACGATATGTTTCCATGTTCTGAGACATAGCAACGATATATATTTATTAAGACAAATCTCAGGAATATCATTGGCTCAAGAGACGACGAATCGCGATTTCCAACAGAATTCTTCAAAAAATGCTTTAGCATCTTTCCCAGAAGAAAGAACAGTGCACATAATAGATATTTCAAATAATTCTTTAAATGTGCAGAAATATGGTCATCTGTTTAAATACATAAAGCCTTAATTAAAAATACCTGCTCATATAAAATATGAAAAGCTTGCTTCACAGGTAAATTAACATCTAGAGCGATGACCTGTTAACATACACGTTATTAAAACAAGATAATGACAGTGAACAAGGAAACCACGCAGATCATCAAGC
The DNA here is from genome assembly GCA_017893485.1 of Hemerocallis citrina. NCBI lineage: Eukaryota > Viridiplantae > Streptophyta > Magnoliopsida > Asparagales > Asphodelaceae > Hemerocallis > Hemerocallis citrina. The sequence goes on along the minus strand of CM030359.1, from coordinate 22,496,294 downwards.
TTCATAAAGAACCAAATGGCACCAATACCTTTCCTGATTCAGGAAGCAATTCATAAGCATTATGTGTTGACAAGAAAACAGAGATACGATGCCGAGAAATCTCCACATCAGTATCTGAAACCCTCGAAGCTGTAGCATCACCAGACACCGTGACCTGTTTGGTACAATAGAAAATGTTTTGATCAATAAAACATGGATATAGTCCTGACTGATAGTAGAACAATATGTTGATTTTCAAAACAAAAAAAGTGTAAACCATATGTTTTCTGGAAAAAACACTAGTTCCCCGACTATACTCACAAATGTAATAAACATTACCCAGTCTATCTAGTAAGTGTAGAATATAATAAAAGGTCAGGAACTCTCTTGGTACCCACAACCGATACGCATCTGGCATGAGTGTGCCCAACCTCCAGAGAATAACAATGCTTCTTTGATGTTGATATAAAAGCTATACAACTGAATGGATCATTATGTACCACCATTTCAAGCTGCTTCAAAAGCATATATTTTATTTTTTGAATGAACATTGGACTAATTATTCAGACATATTTAACAAGAAAACACTATTTATTTTGCTGGACAAGACTTGCCTGTGCTTCAGGCTCATCAATTTCTTCTATTAGGTTTTAATTTCTCTATCATTTTTTAGGGTCTCTTTTCATAAATGCATGAAACAGAGCTTGGGGGATAACAAATATATAGCTGAACCAATGCTGGAAAACCCATTTGATGTCTCAGTTTGTTTGATCCAATCATCCAAGTCAACTGCCATATTTGTACTACATAAAGTATAAATACTTGCATATGCACGTATACTCCTTACACATATAGACGGTTAATGGTAAGCACAATTTCGATATGGATATAATCTTACCGTGCGGCGCAAGACTTCATTATCTACATCCATGTTCACCCTACTTCCGGGGGTTCCCGGGCTCAAAAACGATGGAACAAGATCTGGCTCCCTCGTTAATAGTAGAGTGTTCACTATTCCGTAGCTGCCTGGAGCATGAGGTTGGTTCTCATCGTGGCGCCACTCGCCATCCACATGAAATTTGTACTGCATGTGAAGGAAATAAATGAAACAGGAGTTCACAAAAAGATTTAACACCATATCTATGGAATAGGTAGTGTATGGATTCCTGTAACGATTTGAACATCAGCCACAAAAATGAAAAATGCATTCGAATTATGCACCCCTATACATAAGATGTTTGCAAAAATTTTGACGGCATGCATAAACTCATGCATAATGAGTTGACACAGGTCCTACATAGCAACACATGAATTTTATAGTGCTTCTAAACTGTTCGTGATATAAACTAAATGCCAAAGTTGTCGAGAGAGAGTTGAGAGATCCAATTTATACGCTAGCACACACACCCAGTTGAGTGCCCTTTTTCTTGGCCAAAACCCAAGTTATCAATAGTTGCTTCTTTTTTTTTTAAAGTCTACATTCAACAGCCATCCATTGGAAATCAAACCTGGCTCTGACGCATACAAAATGTACTTTTCAAAACACCAAAAACTTCAGAGTTGTGGTGAGAATTGCAGGATTTTCTATTGATTCAAACAATACAGTAAATGTAACTAAATTAAGTTTATTATGAATAACAGCTAAGGTTCTAAATGTTGGATGTCAGACTTGGTATTTTCATGTTGGATGTTGAGGTCAATGTAACCGGGTTCTCCCAACCCCCCTCGAACCACGATCCGGATCACGCGATCCGATTTATGGTGGGTTCTCGATCCAGATCTCTTAAACTAGCGATCCACGTACGATTTTTTTCCATATCTTCAAAATGAACATCTTTATTCATTAACCAATCAACTTCTCTTCGAACTCTCCTCAATTAGTCATAGAGTTTAATTAGAATATTACTTTTGTATTTAGCACGGTAAGTCATGGTTTTGTATATTAATTTTCTCTCGGCTTTCATCTGTAAATGCATGCACACACATAAGCATATATATTAATCAAATGAGTGTCCCAACTCATCATATCCCCTTCGAGCCACACATACCACTCATGGTAACGAACCGCGATCCAGTGCATGTACCACGAACCAATAGGTACTGTGAACCTGGTAAAACTGGTTGACGATAGGACGTTTAGGGGACATATGGCAAATCATGTTGGATAAAAGATGTCTACTAAATTTATCTAGATATCATTAAGATGAGATATTCTGTGTTACAGAAGACATGGACAATGACAGAAATAAAAAAAACTCGTGTGTTTGTGTGTGTTTGTGTTATACAAAACATAGACAATAGCAGAGACATAGAAGCTAACCACAAAAAAAGGATTTAACCTTGTGAATGATGTTGTTTGGGTAAATTATGGTCAACTTGGATCCTAGATCTCCACCAAGGGGATGTCTATTCCTATTGGAAGAATTAAGTTATTAGTTCAAACCTATCACTTAAAAAGCCTAATTGCAATTACTAAATGTAGGATGGCTTTTTAAATTTGTGATTGGACATATCAAATGACAAGTTGGGTCATGGGTGATACTTTGGGGGACATATCAGATTGAACCCAATATGTCTGAGCACATTTTCCCAAAAAACAACATAAAAAGTTCTAATTGGCATATCAGTGGTGGACACCCTTCAAAATGACATACTGGGTAACATCTAAACAACTGGTAACACCAGACGACCATCCCTGTGGTTGCATGGCTTTCATCATTGAAACGTTGATGTAAACGTAAGTAAAAGACTAAAAAAGGAAGCACATAAGTAAGCAAAACCACTCTCTTACCTGATGAAACCCAGGAGTCACACCACAAATTGCCTGAAAAACGTTCGGACAACCCTCAACGGGTGACATCGGCACAGGTTCAGACCACCTAAATAAAGCAATGCAATATCAATATATCAGCTAAATATATAGTTTGTACGAAGCATATGAAAAACATAATTCATGAACAAAGATGATAGAAACTGACTAGTTCTGACCCATAACTATAAAGAAAACAATTACACTTTTAGATGCTACTGCTTACGCAAGTCCACAGCATGCTTCTAAATGACTGCTACTATACAGAAAACAAGAAAATTTTAACCAGTCCCACCCCACGTAATGACTGGGTTCCTATTCAAGCAATTCACAAAATAGGTTAACATGCACTAGCAAATTGCTTCTCTTTAACTAAACAATGAGTAAGTGTCTAACCCTGCAAGGTAATCAAGAAGGATCTGTTAGAATTGTGGAATAAATCAAGTTCAAAGATCCACTAGCATTTGACATTTCAGAAAGGAGGTACTTATGGAGCAGCGGTATACATCATTCATGCGTATAATTGATCAGACCTTAGGACTATCAATCTGAAATCAACCAAACAAAGTTGAACTTGTACCAAATTCTTCTCCAAGGAAGCTATAAACAAGAACTGGTTTGTGGTTAGAATTTTACACCTAGTTGACATAACAAAAGTGAATCAGTGATAGTACAACTTGTACTTGTACAAATGCTGAGCAAACCTCCAAATCAATGTAGATTAGGAGTCTAGAACTCTAGATGATTTGATGATAATTTGTTATACGATTATAGATGTCAGCATCTTCTCATGTACAATATTCAATACTCCCTCCATTTCAAAATACAAGTCATTCTAGCCTTTTTTTTTTGTTTCATAATATAAGTCAGTTCAGATTTTCGAGGAAATTTCTTGTCATTCTTAAATGTCCATAAAGTAATTTTCTATGAGATTTCCAAATTTACCCTTGTCCTTTTTGTAAGAAAAGTAATAAAAAAATATAGAGGACAAATAGGACATTGTACAATTAATGGCTCATTTATAAGCTTCAAAAACCAAGAATATGGAGTACTTTTACTCGATCCTAGGTTGTTTCTTAATAGTTGTATAGAAACCAAGAATGACTTATATTTTGAAACGGAGTATAATACAGATACATATTCATAATATTTAACTCAAGGTCAATACAACGACGTTACAAACTTCATCCAATATTCATAGCATCGACATGAATGAACACAGTTTATCTATGATTTGAAGAGTACTAAATCTTTTAAGAATTTCTAGCCATAGCTCTTTTAAGTTATATTGGGTAGGGAAAATACTATTTAAAATATATTTTTTTGCCAGAGTAAGAATTCACAACACATAATTTCATATAATTTATATTGAAAGAAGTTAATACGTGATCATATAAACAGATAGATGCAAATCACTGTATAAATGAGATTAGTTGATAATCAAGCAGCCCACTTCTAGGATCAAATGGCACAACAATCTTGGGGGAGAGGGTTCTGCAGGAAATATTGTTCAACAGAAATAGCACAACTAAAGACTGAGGAGACCCTCTGATTAGTAGTTGGTCTCGAAGAATCACTCCATCTACATCAAAATCGATATTGTACGAACGTATGCGGGTTTTTCTGCGGATTGTCAGGAATTTAAAAGTAAAATAACAAGGAGGTTCTAGACTTGAGAAATGAATTGTGGAGTGACTACTGTTGTGCGGATTCTTTTTAATCGAGGAACTCCAAAAGAGGAATGACTTCGGAAGATAGTAAAATTATTTATTTATTTTGAAAGTAACAACATTAGGGTTGCATGTGCTTGAAGTTTTTTTTCTATAGTTAAGGTGTTGCCAGTTTGGGTAAAATTATTATGGGACGTTTCGGCAAATGATAAAAAGACTTGTTTTACTTCAGGAAGTGGATGTGATGAGTGTAAAAAAATGAAAATGTTGCATGAAGGATAGGATGTAATTAAATGGAAATGGAAATAAAGGTGAGTGGCAGTAATTATCGGCTTCAAATAAACAGTTCATTGAATTCCTTTTGAAATCCCATCGGTGTCTTGTGGCACTATAAGGCAGCATATACAAATTCTACAGATAGCCCACAACATATGTCACAATGATGTCTTAAAAGATAACTATGCTTTTAAAAAAACAAGCTGAATATCTCTTGAATCCATGAAGAGAATGTAAAACAAATAATTTTCAATCGTAGAATAACTCTTCATGGATGGAACGAAAAACCTTGATAATCTTCCCCCTTTCATGATTTTAGTCCTAGTCAAGTGCATGAATTCAACAACTTGTTCTACAACTCTAATGTTGAAGAAGTTGTGCTCGACAAGAACACAATTTAGCACTCACAACTTTCATCACGAACCCTAATCCTAATCCTAATCAATTGCATGTGTGCATCCAATAACTTGCCGTACGGAATTGCAATGACCATACATCGAATACTACATAATATACAATACTTACTAAATCAATTTCATTTCTAAAGTTAACTCTAAGAAAAAACTCGCACTTTCAACAAAAGGGTAACTATACCCAAAACAAATACAGATGGGTAAGTCATGAAGGCGCAAGACAACTCTCTCTAAGGAACTCTGCAAAATAGCTTAACAACTTTTGGAGAAGGGGTGCCCCTCACAAAGGGGGTTGCAAAGGGGTTTGCAGTAACCAAGCTCGGGAAGCGCTAGTTTATAATATCCATTTCATTTTCCGCATTTCTCTATCAATACCCCTAGAGTTCAACAGAGTCTCCCCTACAAAATTTATCCTCTTTCCCCTTCTTTCTCACCCCAATAACTAATCATAAATAACCTTTTTTCACATTAAACCAATCCACCCCATTTTCCCCCATTTTTTTCACATTACACTCTCTTCATCTTCGCTTTTCTCGGTACTTAGCACTGGCTCAACATCAAATTTCCACCCAGTCCCACATACTATTCGAAAATTTCTCCATGCACAAAGCAAAATTCCTGACTGCGATACTCCCAAGTCAAACTCTCCACCTACCACCCCAACCCAAATTACCCCGCCCCTTAAAAAATCAACAGGCCATTAATTGCTAGGCTAACTGCATGCATCCAAACAAGGCACATTCTCATTCAACCAATTAAAGCAACTAATTAAGAGATGGTTACTCATCTATCAATCAATCAAGTAATCATCTTTTTGGCAAAAGCGCACGAGTTTCGAGATAAAGATCCGACCTTGTAAAAGTGCCAGAGACGAAAACCCTGCGTCCGCCATGGGGCCAAACGAATCGGGTGGGAATGAGTGCGAACCCGCTAGTAGTCGCGTCCTGCGTCGGATCCGACCCGGATGAAAACATCTAGAAGATTCCGATTCCGATTCAGTTTCCGGTTCCAATTCCAATATCCAACTCCTCTATATCCTCAAAAAACGAACCGATTCCCCTTCTTCGACTTCGAACTCGAACAGCCACTCCCTTCCCCGATAACAATTCATCGAAGGTAGAAGACGACGGCAGCGAAGAGAGGAACTGCCATTGATTTCCCGACGAAACCCTAACCCTAGCCCTAATTTCCGTCACCTTTTTTCGTTTTGGGGATTTTTCGATTTTGATTTGAAGCCCTAATTTTGAGCTGCTTTTGTTTTGTCACTCGCATCTCGAAATGGGAGTTGATCTCTATAGAGATGGGAATGGGATGGATCGGGTTGGGACGTGAGTGCGCCCGAAACCCGGAAAGGTGTGATTATTTGGAGAGATTAATTAATCTCTAATCTCTAATCTCTAATAATAATATGTTGTCATTAATAGACACACAACTATCTAATCTCAACCTTTTTTTTTTTTAAGTGGGAGTTAAATTAACCATTCATTTACTTAACTGACAAAAAACAACTTTGAATCTCATCCCTAGCGATTCAAAGACGATTGCAAGGTGATTTCGTAATCTCTTTTCGATTTGGTCCCCAATACCCCCTCTTCAATCTTCCTTTCCTCTCCCTCCTTCAGATCTCAAGTCCTCCTCTCCTTCTCCGCTGGGAATTGCGACCTCTTTCAGATCCATCTCGCTGCCTCCATTTCCTCGAGTTATCATCTCATTTTCCTCGAGGTCGTGGGCTCCCTTTGCGCCTAGCAGCCAGATCCCCTTCCTGTTGGCCTCTCGTTCTTAGATCAGGGAGGACAGGCGAGAGTCTAAGCTAGGGCGTACCTTGGATCTGTACAGTTCCGCCCCATCGGCCAGTCACTGTAAGTATTGTTATTTTTGGGTTTTCAGTGCCCTTTTTTTTTTTTTGCCCTCTGGTGCTTCGTGGGACTTTGCCTTATTGAGATCCCTCTTGATCTCTTCTCCGCATCCCCCCCCCCCCCCCCTCTTTCTTTAAGAGTTCAGGAGTAGCTGATCTTTCAGGGATCTTTATTCTGTTTAAATTCTGTTGGTTTGGTTGTTCTGTGTTACTGGGCGCTTTCAGATTTGGAGATTCCAGTAAAGAGCTTTGCATGCCTTATTGAGATCCCTCTTGATCTCTTCTCCGGTTTTCCCCTTTCTTTTAGAGTTCAAGAGTTTCTGATCTTTCAGAGTTCGTAATTTTTTTTTAATTTCTGTTGGTTTGGTTGTTCAGCGTTACTGGGTGCTCCCGATTCTGGAGTCTCTAGTGGTGAGCGTTACGACTATCTCATTTGGACTAGCCGTTGTTCAGTCCGTCGTTCTTTTTGGTTCGTACGACCTTTTTTTCCCTTTACAGGTTGTATTTGGACTTTTTTCTCATTTTCTTGAGGATTGTTTAGATCGCTACAGTGATAATTTTTCTTTCTTGTTTTATCTCTCTTCTATTCCCTGTCCTTGTTCTGGGCTTCGGCCATCATGGGCTCTTCTTGGGTCGAGGTAGTAAAAAGAAATTAAAAAATATATATTACAACAGATAAAAACGTTTTTCCCGCGTTCATTCAGCCCACGAACCAGAAGGTTATAGGGGGCTCTTCCACGTCATTCTCCCGCCCTTTCGCTAGCTTAGTGCGAGCTCACTTCATTATCTTTATCCATCCCTCTTCGTCTTCCTCCCCTGTGTGTTATCGATGTCTTCGACCAGGACACATCAAATCTTTCTGCTCCGCTAACATGAAATGTATGTTCTGCCTTAAGGATGGACATTTGAGAAATCGATGTTTCTCTCTTCAAAAAATTGTCGGTCTTCCTTTCGGGGCGCCCATTACTGATTCAGTGTTGAAGGCTCTCGACTTTCCCTCCCTTCAGTCTAAGCTTTCGGATTTACATTCCCAGAAGTCTAAAAGGACCAAGCTTTCCCATGGAGGAAATCAGCGAAGCTACTTCCCCCCCAAGCGTCGTCTGTTCTTGCTCCCCAGGTGACTAAGCCCCAAACCACTGTCGTTTTCATCCCCACAGTTGAACTGTCTGATAAGCTGAAGTTGTTTGAGTGCTATGGGGCGGTCTCATTCAGTGGAGGAACGGTATCCACTTTTAACCTTTACTCTTTTCTTTGCAATTCTTGTAATGTTTAAGACTGGGCTTGGGTTATCAACACCTGTTCTAACGGCGAGGTGGTCATTCTTTGTTTCTTCGTTAAAATTCTGGAAGAACTCTCAGCTCTTAACTCACTCTCCATCGGTCCGATCAAGATCACCATTCGGAAATGGGTTAATCAGGTTATGCCTCCCCCGAACCTGGTCCAATCTCCCGTCAGAGCCACACTGCTTGGCCTCCCCCCTTTTGCGACTCTCTTCGAGTCGCAGCTGATATGACGAAATGCATGGGAGAATTAATCTGTATTTCTTCCTCTTCTATGCTAGCTTCCAGCTGTCTTCAAGTAGATGCGGAGTTTTTTTGTCCCCCGTTAAGGGACAGGGTCTATGCTTACTCATTACGTGACAATAAGTCCATCTTTGCTGTCTATGTTAACTATCTAGACCTCCCTAAAGGTGTGGATGTCCATTCACCAATGAGTATTGGCACCTTTAAACTCCCTTCTGCTCCCTCCACTCAATTCAAGCCCTTTGCGGTTGGCACTTCGTCCAAGTCGGCTGCTCCGCCGACGAAATGAAGAGGTTGGCATAAAACTCCTGCTAAAAAGCATGACCCCCATCAGAATAAAGGTGTGCAATCTCCTCCTGTGCCCAAGGTCTCTCCTTCTAAAGTTCGCAATCTGGTCTGGATCAATCCAGAGAAGGCTTCTTTGAAGCAAAGATCTTCCAACCCTGCCTCTGTAGTCGACACTTCTTCCAATCCTCCTCCCCATCCGTCGAGGCCCATCCCTGCCCTGACTTTTGCTGATTTACCAGCCTCTTCCTCTGCCCCACCAATGCCTAAGTTGATTGATTTTGATCAGAAATGGCCTACTTGGGAAATTAATTCGAATTTCACTTCTGATTGGGATAGTTACAAAAGTGCAGTGCAAAGCTCTTCTGCTTCTGAAACTTTAGCTCAGCCTGCGCTTTTGAAAGCGCCCTCTAGGAAAGGCAATTCGTGGGTTAAGCAGGATGACCTCTTGGAAGAAGAAGTTGCGATTTTAGATCGCTCTCCATCGAAACAACAGGTAACTTCTTCCTTTTCTGAGATTGTAATTCTTATTAGACCGTCTTTTATTGTTCTTGTTTTGGTGAGCGATATCTTTGTTTTCGGTTTGGTCTTTATTCGTCGTTTCCTGTCGGTTACACCTTGGAATTCCATTTTTCCACGTTCCTTCTTATTCGGTATTGTTTGGGGAACCTCACATTGTCAGAGGGGGGGTTTCTTACCCCCCGACAAGGCCACGAGAGATCTCTAGCTTTCCCCCTTCATAACATTCCCCCTTCATAACATTTCCGCTTCCCCTTCGTTTGCCAAGGGTGTACCCTCCCCAGGACTCCACGTCCGGGTTGCCACTTATACTGGAACTTCAGGATTCCATTGCATTTTTTGCCGTGTTAGTCTGTTGGTATTGGCCACTCTGGGGCACAGCAGACTGAGTGCACGCATAAATTCCCCTTTGCTATCATTCGCTTGAGCGCTCGCATTCGCGCGCAAAAAGCTACTGCTTCTAAAGCAGATTCCCCAGCTTCCCTGTTGGCTCAAATTTGCAAGAAACATATCCCAATTCCCTCCCTTTTTTCCTCAGGGCAGGCGCAACTAGGATCCATCTATCGGGTGCATTTCGACTCCTTCTTTAATCTAGATATGCTTCGTCTATCGAATGATATGGGGTTTTCGGTCTCTTCGGAGTACTTGAATGCCTTAGACATTATTCGCCAATGCGAATTTTCTAGAGCTTTTGAGACTCGTGTCAATCATGATTAGCATCTCTTGGAATGTCAGGGGCCTCCGATGCCCGACCAAACAACAAGCTGTTTTTCAACTTATCTCTTTTACCCACTGCGATTTAATTTCTATTCAGTAATCCAAACTTGTTTCCCCGAACCCGTCCACTCTTCGCTCGATAGGTGGGTCTTTAATTACCAATTGGATATCCCTTGACGCGGTCGAGTCTAGGGGTGGAATCCTCTTTGGGTTTAAAGAATCAACATTTTTGCTTATATCTATTCGTCGCCTCACCTTCTTCCTAATCGTTCGTCTCCACTGGACTGAATTCAATCGTGATCTCACAGTGGTCTCGGTTTACGGACCATCCACTGTGGATCACCTCGCTCTTTTTTGGAACGAATTTGATTCCTTCCAAAATCACATTCAAGGATTTTGCTTTTCCTGTGGTGATTTCAACGTAACCAGATTCTCTTCCGAACGATCGAGATCAATGGCACATCAAGCAGATTCCAATCGATTTAACGATTGTATTCGAGATCTCCATCTCTCCGAATTACCCCTCAATGGTAGATCTTTCACATGGTCCAACATGAGACAGACTCCTACTATGTCTAAACTCGATCGTTTTCTTTTCTCTTTAGATTGGATCAATTTCTTCCATAATTCCTTCGTTTCAGCCTTGCCCAACTCGTCGTCGGATCATGTACCTATCTCCTTATGTTCGAACTTTAATTTTTCCAGACCTTACAAATTCTGTTTTGAAAAATTCTGGTTGCAAGACAAAACCTTCGTGAATCTCATCACGGAGTGTCTCTCCTCTATCTCGGGTTCGTCCGGTCTCGGACGCATCCTTCTCAAGCTTCACGCTATCAAGCATGGTTGTAAAATATGGAATAGAAAAAGATTTGGGCACGCAAATTTCCTCAAGCAAGTCTTCCTATCCTCCATCGATTCTATCGACAAACTTGAGGAAGTTGGCCCTATATCGGAAAAACTTCGTTTGGAATGAGCTTCTTGCAAGAGAGAATATGCTTCCATTCTTCACAATGATCATATTAAATGGGTGCAGAGAGCGAAGTATCGTTGGATCAAGGAAGGTGATGGCAACACCACCTTTTTCCACAACTAGGCTTCGCATCGTCAGTGTTTCAATCGCATCACCTTTATTATCGACAATGATAATGAGTTGACTACCGATTCTGAATTTCATGCCTCCTTCCTTAACTTCTTCAAAAACCTGATAGGATCATATAAATCTCGTCCCTTCCAACTGGACTGAAACCAATTGTTTGGCCAGTAACTCCATGACCTGTCCAGCCTGGAGGTGCCCTTCTCTCTAGACGAGATTAAGCTGGTTGTGTTCTCTTTAAAAAGAGATTCAGCCCCAGGTCCAGATGGCTTTCAAGCTTTTTTCTTCCAAAATTTTTGGGAGGACCTAAAAGATGATATATTCCAAATGTTCTCTGATCTTCACCAAGGGTCATTCTCCTTTGACCGAATCAATTACGCGCATATCATGCTCATTCCCAAGATCATGGGAGCCAACTCGGTCTCCAACTTTAGACCTATTAGTCTTATCAATACCTCGTTCAAGATCATTATGAAAGTCCTTTCGACTCGTCTGAGTGCTATTATTTCTCCTTTAATAGACTCAGCTCAATCGGGTTTTATTAAAGATAGGTTCATCTTGGACAGCGTGGCTTCGGCCCAAGAAATTATTTCCGATTGTCATAGATACAACACCGAGGGCAACCTGCTTAAATTGGACTTTCAAAAAGCCTATGACAACGTTAGTTGGGAATTTCTTTTTGACATCCTTCTTAACCGCGGATTTGGTCCTAAATGGACGGCCTGGATCCAATCCAGCCTCTTCGCCGGTACTTTCTCGATTATCATTAATGGCTTGGAAGGTCACAAATTCAAGTGTAAGTGTGGCCTTCGCCAAGGCGATCCTTTATCCTACCTTTTATTCTCCCTCGTTGCCGACGTGTTCAGTAAATTACTTCGCAATGCTTGGGATGCCGGCGTCATCGAAGGTCTTAGGGGAACACACAGTTTTCGAGGCGTGCTGAACCTCCATTACGCTAATGACACTATCATCTTTGCGAAACCCGATGGGTGTTCTTTACGTAACTTGAAGTTACTTCTATACATCTTTGAAAAAGCTTCAGGACTCCCCATTAACTTTAAAAAATACTCTGTCCTCTGGCTTGGTGGGTCGATCAATCGGCAAGCAGATTTAGCTCAGTTCTTCAACTGTGCTTCGACATCCTTTCCCATTCAATACCTGGGTATTCCTCTGCGAAGGGGGAAGCTCCTCAAATCGAATTGGATGCCGATGATTGAGAAAGTCAAGTCCAGGCTTAACATTTGGATCGGAAGACATCTTTCTCGTGGAGGTAGACTGGTGCTGGTCAACTAAGTTTTTTCTTCTATTCCCTTATATATGATGTCCTTTTTTACGTCTCCTCTTGGGTTATTAAGAGGATCGACAAAATCAGAATGAATTTCTTTTGGTCTGGCATGGGTCGCTATAAAGTTGGGTCCCATCTTTGTAACTGGAATGTGATTTGCACTGCTTAGGCAGCAGGTGGTGTAGGGGTTATTAACCTCAGGCAGCAAAATTTAGCTCTATTGGGTAAATGGTTATGGAGAATCCTAATTCATGATCAGCTGCCTTGGGCTAGGCTCATTTCTTCTAACTGCTTCTCTCGAAAAAGAATTCTAGACTTTTCCCCCTCTTTGTTCCACAAGGCTTGCCCCTTTTGGAAAGGGGTTTGGAAAGCGGCCTCTTCGTTCCGTTATGGGATCTCCCACGAATGCGCTTCTGGGGTTAAGACCAAGTTCTGGGTCGATCTATGGTTCGGTAACATGAAGTTAGCCTTATCTTTCCCTTCTCTTTATCAACTAGCTTCCAACCCATCAGCGACGGTGGCGGATTATGTGACCATCATTTGACCACCAAAAGTTCTGGTCAATTTCCTTTGTCTGCCCCCTCCCTTTTGCAACTTGAGGCGGATCTCAACGAGCTTTTTATTAAACTAAACCAATATTCTTGGCATCCCGCTGACAAGCTATCTTGGCGTTGGACTAGCTCAGGATCTTCTCGGTTAAGTCCTTCTACAATTTCCTGAACTTTGGTGGTATCTACTCCAATCGGCTAAACATTTATGGAGTAGCTGCGCCCCTCTAAAATCTAAAATTATCACTTGGCTAGCTCTTAATAACAAACTTCTCACCGTCGACCGTCTTAACAAAATGAACCTTGCGTTAGGGCAATTATGTGCGTTCTGTTCGACCGATCTCGAGGACGCTGATCATCTGTCCTTCGGTGCAACTTTATCAAACCTTTGTGGACTATTACGTGTCGGGCTTGGCAAGTTCCCTCTACCCCCGTAGATTTTTCGTCCTGCTGGAGGGCGCACTTGCTTAGTAAAGAGTTCCGCTTTTCATGGTTCCTCTCCATCATGGCCATGATCTGGGTGATTTGGTCGGAAAGAAATAAACACATCTTCTTGCACTCCGCATCATCGATAACGGCGATGATTGAGGATTTCCTTTCCTTCATTAATCTGTGGTCTTCCACTTTAACTCTGGTTAAATTGGAGGATTTACATTTGAGTCGTCTTGAGGAGACCTACCAATTCTTTCGTTCTAATCTTATTAATTCTATTTAGCTATTTGCGGTCTAATTTGTGATCCTTTTCCTTCTCTTTGCAGGTTTGAGAGGTCTTAACCACCTTTTGTCTCTTCTTCCTCTGGGGAGAACTTGTTCTTTTTTGGTGGTTGCTGTTGGCTTTTGTGATCCGACTGTTTTGTCTTCCCCTTTGTTTTGATCTTCAGCTGATGCTATATGTTGGTGTAATTATTTGTTTGTATGGCACTTTATCCCCCAAACTAGTTGACTCTTGCTTTTGTTGGGGCACTGATCGACTTTCACCTATGTTCTGTATGGTGGCTTTTATTTTCTTCTGGTTTATGTTCGGTTTGCTTGCTTTATTGGCTCCTAGCTCCTTCCTATGGGGGATGTTCAACGTTGTCCTGTTTTCATTATTCATTAATTTTTATTGTGTTTGTTTGTGGCGTGGTTCGTCTCACCAGAAGGTCTAGTGCTTGGGCAGCTTCTGGGTGAGGGCAGCCGATCAACTTCTCTGGCCGGAGCCCCATATAGCAAGACCTATTCTATTCTCTTTCCTCATATGAGATGGGTTTGTATCTTGAGTTGGTCTATGGTTTTGGTGAACCGTCGCCCTACCGGCTATTCTGTTTTCTTTGTCCTCCTAGAACTTGGTTGTTTTAGGTGTGAGTTTATTGAGTTGTGAGCTCTTGTGTGTGCTCATTCTCCAGAGCACACCGAACCTCGTTCCACTTCAGGTCCAGGAGTTTGTCGAGCCCGCGTTAAGCACTCAACACTTTTTGTAGTGTCTCCCTCGCCGTGGACTTCGTCTGCTTCTTTTGTTACTGTCTCGTCCACTTTTTTGTTTTTTAAATATTAAAGTTGTATTCCTCTGCCGTTATCCCGTCTCAATGCTTTCCTCGTCGTGGTTGCGGGTTGTCTACGAAGCAACATTCAGGTGCACCAGAGTCGAGGTGTGGGCCGCGGGTCTTGATCGTCTGGCGGTTCTCGCGTTGTCGTTCGCGGTCCGACAACCCTGTCTCACGCCCGTAGTGTTGATCCTAGTCTTCGTTTTCTATGTGTTTTTTGTTTCCAGGTAATTTCCTCCATTGCGAGCGTCTGTAATTTTGCTTTTTTCTTCGTTGGTTGGTTGTGGTTTTACTGCTTGTAAAATTGTATCTAGTTGTAGCTTTCTGGTTGTTATATATTAATTTTTTTTAGCTGGAATCGTATGATTCTATCCTCGTTATCAAAAAATTTACTCAACTGTTGTTAGTTACCATAATACCCTCAACGTTCAAATTTATTTACGACACAATTATTTACAAAAGTGTCACTCATATAAAATAAAAGATTGCCCACCATGGGTAATTTGTAAAGAGTATGTAATGAGTAAGTGGATGTCTCAAGTTCGATGCCATATTACATCTTATTATTTACTGTATAATATATATATATATATATATATATATATATATATATATATATATATATATATATATATATATATATATTCGCACGTGCAGATTCCTAGTAATAATAATCTATAATATATATAATCTCTAATCTCTAATATTATAATGAGAGAGTTGGGGTTGTCATTTGTAGACAGCGTGTAATTTGTAGACATTCATTCAACCATCTAATCTCCTGAAAAATACTAGTTAATTTTTAAGTGAGAGTTATATTAACCATTCATTTACTCAATTGTTGTTAGTTACCATAATACCCTCAAAGTTCAATTTTATTTACGACATAATTATTTAAAAAAATTCACTCAAATAAGATAAAAGTTTGTGTCACTAGGGGTAATTTGTAAAGAGTATGTGATGAGTAAAGGTAGGTCTCAGGTTCGAGGCCAGATTATGTTTATGATTTTCTTTACAAAAAATTAATTATGTCTTCCATTATAATATTATTGTTACTAGTAATCTGCAAATCATAAGACATTCAACCATCTAATCTCAGCCATTTTTTTGTGGGAGTTATATTAACCATCATTTACTCAACTATTGTTAGTTACCGTAATACCCTCAAGGTTTAAATTTATTTACGACATTATTATTTACAAAATTTTCACTCATATAAAATAAAAGTTGGTGCCACTATGAGTAATTTGTAAAGAGTATGTGATGAGTAAAGAGAGGTCTCAGGTTCGAGGCAATATTACGTCTTAGTAAGTAAAGCATGTGCAGATTACTAGTAATATTATAATGGGAGAGTTGGGTTGTCATTTGTAGACATTCAACCATCTAATCTCAACCATTCATTTTTATGTGAGAGTTATATTAACCATTTATTTACTAAACTGTTTCTAGTTACCATAATACCCTCAAAGTTCGAATTTATTTACAATATAATTATTTACAAAACTGCAACTCATATAAAATAAAAGTTTTTGTCACCAGGGATAATTTGTAAAGTGTATGTGATGAGTAAAGGGATGTCCTAGGTTCGATGCCAGATTACGTCTTATTATTTTTACTGTAACCCCTGTTTTTCATTTGTGTATTTTTTAAGTGTATTTTTTTTCCTTGTATTTTGATCCCGTTGTATATCTTTTGGACCGTATATTGGATTTTAATTTCAATATATATTCATTTCATTATTCTTGTCTTCTTTTATTTGAATTTTTTATTCTTGTTCGTCTCTTGTTTCGTTCCATTTTGATCGAGCTGTTATTTTTTACTTTATTTTATTTGTTCACACCCTATATTTATTTTTTCTATTATTTTGTTCATTTTGCCCTATCTATATTTTTGTTTGAATCCCTAATACCCATTTTAATTCCCTAACTATCCACTAAACCACTATTATCCACCTTGCTAATTAACCTAATATCCATTCCTAAAAACCTAATTATATGCTATCCTATACTGCACCCCCTAACACATACCCTGTTTATTTCACCCCTGACCCACACCCGCATGCCCAGACCCGACCACTACTCCCCTATGCTGTTGTGCCGCCTTCTCCCTCCCTTAACCCTAAGCCAGCTAACCCATATATATACAAACCATGCAGCCGACTGCTCCCCTTCTCTTCTTGAAACCCTAGCCGCCTCTTGCACCTCCTACCCTTTCCCGTTCTCCCTCCCGAGCTTGTACACCGCCGACCATCCCCTTGGCTCTTCCGTTCTCTCCCTGCATCGCCGCGACTACCCCCTGTTGCCCTGTCTCTGTCTCTCTGTCGCGCGGCCAGCGTCAGACCAGCCTTCATCGACCCGTATTTCGGTGCTTCTTCCCCTCCGACTGCAAGGTAGAATGCCGCTGTCGTGGTCTTCATCTTCCCCTTCTGCTTACCCTCTTGTGGCATGTGTGTGTTGCACGAGTTGGGTGATTCGTTGCTCGTGTTCGTTGCGCGTTCGTATTTGGCTTTCAATTCTTGGTTTGTGATTCGTGTTCCGTTCGGAGTTCGTTCTTTAAGTTCATGTTCATTGCCGGGAATCCGTTCCCGTTATTCTTGCTTGGAGTCGTTTTCGTCATCGGTTAAGGCAAGTAACTTGTATTAAATTCCTTTGCAAATACAAGTACTAAATACCGCCTGTAGTGTAATTGGGTTCTAGAGACAATTTGTGTGTGATTCTCTTGTTGATATTGTCTTTATAGTGATGATCTGACCAATAGTTGCCTCACGACACACAAAACATGATATAACATGGGGTTGACCACTTTTTGTTGCATATATACGTGTTGTTCATGTGATATCTTGTGCTCGTTCATGTTATTCGTGGTAGACTTGTGTGGACTTGTGAAATACCCTATAACATGTTGCTTGGACATCTAGTATACTCTATATCATGTTTGGTTGTGTTTTGGATGAGTTCTATGTGAACTAGTGGATTTTGTGCATATGCGATATTTTCAGTTTTGCTAGCTTTTCTGTTTTGATTCGTATTTTAGACCCTATTAAGGTCAGTATTTGAAAATATTTTGTGAACATGATTTGTAGAAAATTCTGTCTATTTTTCAACCCTTTTGACTGATCTCAGTTTCGAATTACAGTTTGTGAGTTATGTCGATTTTACTACAGTAGTGTCGAAAGATTCCAGATTTTGTTTTCTATGAATTCTGAAGAGTAATATATTTTTATTGTGGTGTTAAAATTATTATTTTGATCTGAAATTTTGCTCAATATTTCTAGACTTGATTGTGGTTTACCCAGAATTTTGGTAGATTTATTTGAATAGTTTTACAAACCTTTTCATGATTGCAAATAAATATTTTACATGCAAAATTTTACTACTGTTCAGTAAAGAACTTGATTTTCGACCTATTTCTACTTGCTGTTTTCAAAATATTTCTGAATATGAAAGTTATCCTACTATATCTATTTTATTACCCTTTTGGCGGATTTGGATTTCGGTTTATGGTTTGTGAGATATTGCTATTTTCGTACTGCTATGTTTGTGATTCCAGATTTATAAAACTGCCGTGTCTTGGTGTTTTCTAATTTTACTTGACTACTCTATTTATATTGGAAAATTATGAAACCTTTTTTTTCTGCCAATATACATATAGGGGAATACCCCAGATTTTTCGTGGATTTATTTAATGAGTTTTCATGCTGTTTCCTGATTTTGAATACGATCTTCTGATTTCTGACTGAACGTGTTTTCTGGATTCAAACCTGTTTTGAGTTATGATGTTGTGAAATACTATATGACTTATATATGTTTGCTGGATTTGGCTGGGAGTCTATTTTCCAGATTCTTCGACGGATCCAGATTCTCATGTCCGTGGTAACGGGAATCCCTGTTTTAGTGCAGTACTATCTTGCTGTCCTGAACTAGAAATTTGGTTATTTTATCATTTTATGTGTTATCTTGCACCCGTACATGTTTATCTTGCAACTTGAACTTGTTACGTGATCATGTCTTGATATTCTTGCCATGTTTTGTACTCGCACATGCCTATTTGATAATAATAATAAATAACTAAGCCGGGGTTTAAGGGAAAGATCTAATAGTGGATAATTCAGAAACATGTATTCGGAAGGGGATCCACTGATCCTACGTGATTACTTGAAACATGATACTTGACACGTGATTACTTGACACTTACATGCAAGACACGTGATTACTTGTCACTTGCACAATTTGACACGTGATGCATGATACTTGGAGCTTGGAGCTCGATTACTTGATACTTGTTCCTGAGTACACTGCCCTCTATGGTCCATTATGAAATCTAAAGCGAAACTGTTTGATGTAGCAACCATGTAGTAAAAACCGGGATGCATGAAGTGCTACCTAGATAGTAATAACTACAAGACTTGATACATGACACTTGAACATGATACATGCCTACTTGATACTTGACTACTTGATACATGATACTTGATACATGACACTTGCTGCATGTTTACTTGATACCTGATACTTGTTGTTTATATGATGTTTGTTTACTTGACACTTGATATATGCTACTTGTACTTGTTCACCTTACCATGCTAGTTGTTTTATTTTGTTATCGTGCTCATTCCATGTTATTAGCTAGTTTTTCTCATGTACTTATATCATGCACTACAAGCAGCCCGTAACTTGCATTGACGGGATTTTTTTTCCCATTCCTGCAATTGTTAAATTGTAGATTTTGGAGAACAGGTACCAGATGGTGTTGGTGATATGAAATATTAGTGCTGGATTTCGTTATTATTATTTCTTGTTGCTTGTTTTGAACAATTGTATCTTGATTTCTCGGATTCATTTTGTATTTGGGCAATGTGACCTAGGATATTTGACTTATTCAGATATGGATTATTTGAGATTAATTGTAACGCCCCGAATCCCAAATATACTGAATTCGAGATGTTCTACAGGATCTTTTCACTTTCTTAGTACACTTTTACAGGGAAATTAAAACTTTTCATCATACATCAGAGATTACATCATAATTACATCTTTCTTTTGCACAGCGGAAGTAAAATACAACAATTGAATACAAGTACAACAGCTTGATAAAATCTTTAAGCATCCAAATCCTCTTTAATCTTTAGCATAACATTTACCTGCATGTTAGACTGTGGGTACGTCAGTTTATTCAACCGACGATCATTATACACGGCCGTCCTCGCTTGCCGGAAATAGTATAACTTAACATTTCATATTTAGCAAACACAAACTTGTCACATTTCAACTAAAGGGACTACCCTATTGATGTCGTGTTGTGATTGTGCACTTAGTCCTTAATGCAGTTAATTAAGTTACATGACACTAATGCGCACTTGTTCGGATTCTATGCATCCCATACTACATAGGTCCGAGGGCAAGCCCTTATTCGTTCTTCATCTTTATAGGGTTCAATCCCCCGTTATGATTTAATCTACTACTGTAATTACGGTAAGTATCCTAGATGTTATCTGACCTACGAACTCATGTTTAGGCACTCTGGAGTAGTATCCTCACCCAGACGCATCATGGGAATTCCTGGGATACGCTCTCACCATAAACATGACACCACCCGTAGTCTTCAAACATCCCACGAGCGTCGCCACTGGGACGGTACTCTGGAACAGTATCCTCACCCAGACTCGTCATGGGAATTCCTGGGATACGCTCTCGCCGCTACCCAGGGCCCTCATACTCAGTGTTTTTCTCTTACTTTCATCACGTCTTCACTATGCACTAGTCCTTAGTTTCAATAAAAATCATGAACAAAATAATCACTAGAGTTAGCCTCTCCATCAACCGGACTTATTCCTTTAATTCAACATGACCAACCTTGGTCTAATTTCAATTTATTTCATTTCTCAATGCCGGGGAGACTTAGCTACTCTATTTCAAATTTCATTTCACAATCTTTAAGTCATGACCACTTTCATGTCACAATTTC